>JAXGGA010012538.1:0-38364 GCA_038373865.1 Uloborus plumipes
TTTTCATTCCAGGAGTTTTATCTTTTTTCATTTCATTTTTGCATTTTTGGACCAACGTTTCGGGGGGGGGGGGGTTGTCCCCAAAACACCCCCCATAGGTACGCCACTGCAGTAAGTCGTACAGAATTAGACAGCAATAGTAATAAAACTGAAAATTTTTATTCAAAAGAAAAAAAAAGTAAACGGCAAATGTTCTTTCTAAACTGCTAACTTCTGAGCTTTCTCAGTATCAGCCCAGTCATTTCCGAGTGTTCCAGAGGATCAGAGGGTTTGTCCTGTAAGCAAAGAAACATGCGCATGTGTTTCTTTAAGGGGGGGGGGGCAAGAGATTTCCCTTTCTGACCTCCCAAAATGACAACGCAGTTCAGAATGAAATATATTTGTAAACGTATGAGTCATGTTCAGGACTAATAAAAAGTGAGGCAATCGAGGAAATTTAATAAGAACCTGCATAACCACTAAGAAGTAATAAGGAGAATATATATTTCTTCGGAAACTAAAAACACTTAAAATAATTATTCACTATATGTGTCAGAACAGGAAAATATTTTCATTTTTGGGGGTAAGCAGTGGTTTTCATATAATTTGTCAATTTTTCCTTTGTTTGTTTAATCTTAAATTCTAGGCTTATTAGGTTCAAATGCTAGTTTGATTTAAGTACTTAAAACATTCGCAACTCGATAAAAACTAATCTTCAGTTCTAATTATTTTAAATTTTTACTATTAAAGAGAAAACTTTTCTGAAATATAATTACGATAATAGTGATTTCAGAATTTAATTTTGTAACGAGCGTTTGAAAATGTTTCAGAGGAAAAAATAAAAATGTACATAAACAGAATGGACACCTTTTGAAAAGCTGACCATAAAATTGAATTATTACGAACAGCAGCTTTTTATTTATTATTATTTCCCTAATTCTTTTCTTGAAATGCTAAATTGACCATATTTTACTAATGAAGGCATACATTTTATATAATAAGAATCGTAACTTATGTTTAATTTATTTTACTTATACTAAAAAATACTTTGTCGTATTTATCATTGATATTTGATTGTTTAATATTTTAAAGTTAAATTGTTTACTTATATTGATTAAATAATGTTTAATGTTAAGACACTAAGAAAGTGATTACCTGTTTGTAGAAAATCTAGGGATGATTGAACATCAGATCCATTTCTTTAATGAACTTTATTTACTTAGTTATAAAATTCATCTTATTAAGGGGAAATTATTCTCTTGGAGAAATAAATATATACCATAATTAAAATGAATAAATTGTTTAAATTAGATATGTGATAAAAAAATCAAAATACATTTTACTTTATACTTACTGATCCCGAAAATTCTTTTGTAACATGTTTTTTTTTTCATTATTATTATTTTGCATTTACACGCCAAACTCCAGTCTCATGCTTACTGGCAACATAGCCAGTAACTTTTACCGTAAAATTTTAGGAAAATTTTTAAGAGTGTATATGAAAAAAATTTACGCACACTTGAAAAGAGGTACAGGAACTGAGATCTATACAAATTATTCCTGTTCTATGAGACTATGTTTATCTGCCTAATAGCATGATTTCAGCTTGATGCGTTTAAACTACCAGTTCCTATATTTTTTTATAAATCAGTCACTGATGAGAAACATAATTCTAATGGTAAATAAATCCTTGGACACACATGGACCTACATTACTTGCATAAAATTGGAATTACTTCTTTGCAGAGGTCGATGTGCAAATGTGTAGCCTAATAGGAAGAAAAAATTCCTTGCTTATTCAATATTTCTTACAAAACTGAGAGAAATTTAACTGAGTGGTTATTCCCTTTTTAGTGGACACGAGAAAAGCAGTATTTTAAAATTTGCCCGCGCGGCCAAAGCTTGTCTCCGTAGGCTATAGTCTATAAGTCTATTCAGAGATCCTTCATTATTTCCTTTGCTACGACCCAAAAAAATATCTTTCCTGTAAATATATAACATTAGTAGTGGAACTCTTCCGGTCAGGAGCGGATCCAGAGGGGGGTGGGTCATGACCCCCCCCCTTAAACTACCAAATACAGAAAAAAATTGCCTTTTTGGGACTTATATTCTGAAACAATTGCCACAACCCCTCAATTTTGCACAAAAATTGCACTTTGCCCCCCCCCTGTCCGAAAATGATCCCCTCCTTAGCCAGGAGCTGGATCCGCCCTTGCTTCCGATATTATAAGAACTTAATTACAAATCTTGAGAAGTGCTCAAAGAAGAATTTTATTACTGAAAAAACTAGTTTTACGTTTAAGAAGCCGATCAGAAAGGACTTGGTTATTTGCGCAGCCACATTAGACTAGTGAGGAACCGACTGTAATTTTTTTGCACGTTTTTCTTTTTTAAAAATTTACTTAAAGTAATTTAATATGCAGAAGAAAGCACTCTGTTTAATTAGAATAAAGATTTTCCCAATACTAATAAATAATGAGAAAACTATGTGCTGTACTCTTATCTGAACATGCATGATACCTTAGATAAAACGCAAAGAAAGAAGAAAATAGTTCTACCTTCCGTCTCCTAAGGCGAGAACATTTTTTCTTCTTTTCTCCTTTTCTTCCATTCCTTTTAAATAATATAGGCTTGTAAGTTGATTTAATTTTATCTTTTCTTCTCTCACAACTCTTCTTTAATTCCTTTATAAGTAGTTTTTGTATTTTTTTACTACCACGGCTTTTCGAAAGAGAATGCGTTTTTAATCAGCAAATATGTGTAGAAAGCGAGATTACTTTGGATTCCAAACTCCAGCAGAAGGTTTGCTCTTGGGAAAAAAAAAAAAACTCTAAATTTAAAATGAAAACATATGTATTTTGATTCTTTACGAAAACAGGAATGTGAATGCATTAACTGGAAGTTTTCTGAAAATGTCTTAAATTTAAATTAAACCATATTTTGAATAAGACAAAAAATATATCTGGTTAGCCTTATGGACAATTTTTAGACAATAATAATTTAAAGTTTAAACTAGGATGCTGCACACGTCAAAGATGAATATTTTTGTGTGGTTTCATAGAAACAAAATTTATATATAGCAGTTGTATTTAAATTATCATTAGGAATAAGAAAATTATTGCATCGTTACAAGTATAAGCGACATCCAGCATGGTTTATTCGTGTAAGGAAAGAATGACTAATGGAGTAAAATATAATCCCAGTTTTGAATACAGTTCTTATAAAAGTTAATTTTAGATAAAAATTATTGCTTCATTATTAGCATCAGCATTTTTCAAACTGATTTGTATATCTTACGGAGCAAAAAGTAAATATTTTTGTAGTACAACTAGTTGAGCTGATGAAATTACTATATATTACGAAAATAAATATTAGTCAGCAATCGATTTACTGTTGGGATGTTTCTTTCCTTTTTTTCAGTCTTATTTTCATTTTTAAGCAAGAAAAGAAAACACATATTCGACTGAAAAGAAGAACACGTGAATTGCATTTGCTACAAAAATTATCAAAAAACCTGCAATGAAATTATCTGTCTTATTGTTCTTAACCCGGGATCTTGCACACCAAAATTGATCTCCTTTATGAAGACCAAATGAATACAAATAAATCAAATTTCACTTTTGTTATAAAATCTCCCATTCGCTATTATGTTTAAATTATTTCATTTTACAAATACGGTCATGATGTAGTGATGATTTTACAAATGTGTTTGAAAAAAAAAAAAGCAATCGGGATTAAAAGAAAAAAAAGTTAAAGAAAAGAGTGAACAAATATCGTCAACAGGTACTAACAGACTTTACGCTTGAAAATTGCTGGTTCAAGTAGAGATTTTTCTGTCTGAAAAAAGGGAGGTATAAAACATTTTCAAGAATCTATTATCTTTCCAACAGCTCTGCTATGAACGATTAAAGCTGTCTGTCAAGCAAGTTGTCTACTCTGTCATTTCCAGGACCAACAATCATTGTTCATGTTTTATTTTTAGCACCCCACCACCTGTTGGAATTCGAGCTATTCTAATAAGAACCGTAGTTAAGCAGAAATATAACTTTGAAATGTACACAAGCGAAAGGCGTTGACGGATTAGAGGAAACGGGTTATGCATTACCTTGAAATTATAAAAAAATGCAAAAAAATATTTCTGTGGTAAAAGCTTTAAAAATCGCCAAACTTTGGCTGCAAACAAATTCATTTAATAATATATTTAATGTGACTATTTTCTTTTGTTTGATTAATTACAGTGAAGTCCGGTTACAACAAATACCAATAAAACGAAATATCCATTTCAACGGGAAAAAAATCACTCTTGATTTAATTGCCATGACATTGCTTTAATTCCATTACAACGAAATTGCCGTTAAAACGAGCAAAATTTTCGGTACCTTGAAGTTTGTAAAACGTTATTTCTCTGTAATGGCTAGTAAATTATACAAATCGCTATTGACTAATATTATAGGAGATAAAAGATTTCCATTGCAGTTTCATAATTTGATTTGTAAAATTTGTACAATTTTTTCTTACCTGAAAGTCAATTTGTTGCATGTGTTGATGCATTTTTCTATGTATAGAACGTGTAACAATGAAAACGAAGTTTTAAAGTAGTTTATGTAGTGAGTCTAATGACAATTTTCTCTTTTACAGGCTGATCTCAAACCCGCAGAAGTTGACAGTAAGTCCTTTCAAATACATTATTTTGGAAATGAATATTCTAAGAAATGTGATACAAATAATCATAATTTATTACTTAATGATCATTTCATTAAATAAAATAAAAATACGTGGTAAAACATCCTACTCTCTCCATAATAGTAATACACACAAACATCGTTCGAACATGCTTAAACGAGTTACTGCTAAGACGAGCTATATTTCCTATTTCCCCGCTTTATGGCTTGTAGTGTATTTTTCTTGTTATAAGATGAACTACGGTTAAGACGAATTAATTTCAAAGTTCGTTTTATAACGAGGATCGACTGTATTAAAGCAAAAATTTGCTATGTAGGCTGGTAAAAGATCCACGTTGTGAGAATTATGTCCCAAGACTGCCTGTAAAACAACGCTCACTTAATAAAAGGTCACTGTATTATTATGAATTGTTTTTTCTATATGCTTAGTTTAGACCTGAATGTTTCTGAGACGCGTATATACGTAAAAACTTTATACTTTTAAACATTTTATTAAAAATATCTTTTATTTCAAATGATTAGAGGTTTAAAGTGAAAATTGTCTGAGTATAAATTTTTAAACATGTTTAACTCTCAAAATAGAATTCGAAATTTGTGACAGCTTGGATAAGCAAATGTATTAACTTGTTTTTCCAAATATCACTGCAAAAATGTTAAAGACATAGCTCGTGTCTACCCTTCGTATTTCAAGCTTTTGTAAAAATTAAACTTAAAATTCTAACAAATATGAAAATGTTACGTTACGAATTGTTTTTAGCTGCACTTGCTGTTCAATGAAAACTAAGAGCAACATTCTTGAAGGAAAGTTTTTCTGCGATAATGAAAAGCGCTCTACAAACATTTTGAAACTATTTTGAAATCATGGCAAAAGGGGTACAGCTCTCTATTTCCGGGTTAAAAAAAATCACTCGATAGCAGCAACATTCTTGGCGAATATGCTGGTGTTTCTGAAACATTTTACGTTCTTTCTGGTTGGTCCTTCATATTACGCGTGCCAAATTTAGACAGTCTTTCGTAAACCTCTTCCAGATCTTTGCCTTGCCATCCATATTTGGGCGCACAGATACCACCCCCGCTTCCACTTACTAAGGCCCAGTAACCTCGGGAAAAGCAGCTGTTTACTTAAGCACACGAGATGCATCACAGACATTCTCCATCAACTCCTACTTATTTGCCTCTATCCTCCCTACCACCCTTCGTTTAGCATCCTCATCCGAGAGTATCCACCCCCACCAAAGAAAATGCGAAGCGTTTTTTCCTTATTCTAGCCAACCGTTATTGAGATGCGTTCAGACCCAGTCATCCTTCCGTCATATTAGTCTACTCTACTTTATGAATAAAAGTACATCTCATAGCCATTAAGACTTAAGACAAACATATCATTCTTAAAGAAATATTGTGATTCATATTTTATTTAATATTGTATAGAAATTCTTCATTTTTTCTCAGATATTCTGTTGAGTAGTTGTCAAACTTTTTTGATGCATTGAACTACTATAAGTTTTTTAGAGGGTACCCTCCCCCTCCCCCCTAGAAAATTCTACCCTTATTTACCAACCTCGAAAAATATATCTTAAAAAATGTTATATGTTTTTTGTATAAGGACAATTGAAGAAAAATATTGCATGGCTTACAAAACATTTAAACATAAACCGAATGAAAAAATGATTCACTCATGCTTCAGGTTTTACCTAAACTTGCTTTGGCCTTAGTAATTGGGATGTGATTGATTTTTATTTCATTTTTATTCGTGTATTTATTTTTTTATTTAATACTATAGAAGTCTAGTCTTATTGGTGTATTCTGCAGTGACATTTCATATTCATCCTTCTTTATCTCTTTTAGTTAGTGAACACCGGTCATAGCGTGAATGTTTTATGCGATGTTTTTTTTTTCCTTCTCTTTTTGTTTCTTAATTTTTATCCTTCTTGCTCGAAACTCCATGCGAACTGTGCTCCACGGAATATCGTTGGATGACCACTACAATAATTTTGTTCAGTTCTTGCGATTTTTGAATTCATGCTGGCATATTTAGTGCAGATTCAACGAGGAAATGGGAATGGTTTAAACTTTTGACCAAAAATATAACTAACTACAATTATGCATTATTTGATGCAAAGAGAAAAGTTCAATGTGCAATACCATCACATAGAAAATTATAGAAGGACTATAGGGATTTTAAGATCACGGCATATTATTTTTAAATTAAAAATTTATCGCTATTTGATTTTAAAGAATGGCACTTGATTTACTTAAAATCATTTTCAACAAATTTTTACTCTTGATTACTTCAAAACATACAGGGTAGTTATAAATTAACGTGAGGTGTTTGGAGCCCTCTAGCGCGTGAAGTACTGGTGGAAACATTGCCAAATTTCATGGGCACACATATTAAACCACGGGGTTTCGATTTCTGAAATAAAAAAAATAAATAAATAAATAAATTGCCACCAGGGGAAGTTTTGGCACTGCAAAAGTGTATTGCTCTGAATGTCGAAGAATTAAATGCTACTGACAAAATATGCATCAATTTTATTTGCAAAAATGGCTTTTTTGTCAAACGTAGTTCAATATGATCGCCATTGTGAAGTTCAAGAACTGGTAAAGATGCACAACATGGCATCTCGTAACATATCGGAATTGATTGATTTCTCTGACTTTTAAAGCTACAATATTTTTTAAACTTGCTACATGTCTTTGATACACAACACTTTTCAGCTATCCCCACAACCAAAAATCATACGGATTGAGATCGGGCGAACTTGAGGGACATAGCGTAAATTCTACTGCAATCACATTCAACATCATTTGCAAATAACAATGTTTTTTTTTGCTAAATTGCTTTGTACAGCATTTTTTCACATTTAATTCACAATATTCCTACACTGTTACAGCGCCAAAATTTCCCCTGGCGGCGATTTTTTGAACTATTTTTTTTTTCAAGAATCAAAATCCCATGGTCTAATTTGTGCGTCCATGAAATCTGACAATATTTCGCCCAGTACTTCGCGCGCTAGAGGACTCCAAACACCTCACGTTAATTTATAACCACCCTGTACATAAATTTATTGCTACACTCATTGAGAAATGATGATTCTGGAGATGCATAATGCAACTGGGTTAGTGTTTTGATGAATACTAGCACTATTTTCTCATAATCGCAATCCACACCAGATCATTCTTTCTTATTTTTCTTTTTTTTTTTTTTGTTGTATTTTTATCTGCTCAATGATTCGTGACTTTTTCATAAACTTTTTTGAAAATACGTCTCGAATCCTAGACCCCAAAACCATGGATTAAATGATTTAGTTACTTGTTCATAATTTCTCAACCTGATTCAAAAAGTTGAATGACACTATTAAAAGAATTTTTCCATATTTCAAAAGTCTAAAGACATCTCAGTTTCTTGAGAAGATATCAGCCTCCAGCTTGTTTATGACTATTACAGACTTATGAACCCCAATAAGAATGAAACAGCCTTCTCTGGATATAATAAACGGACTGTCGGTATAAAGCAGTGCGTAAAGCTTGCCTTGGGCGACTAGCATGAATATGAATCACCATCTAACTCTGAAAATATTTCTAGAAAATAATAAAATTATGTCTCACATTTTCTGAAAAACAATAATTCGACTAATAGACATTTTTCACAGCAATGATGTCTTTACTAAAAAGTACCAATAGAAAGATTTTAGTTTCGATAAAAAGGTTCTAGACGGAGAAATCCCTGACGACAATTGTTTGTAACGAGAAATTATTTGAAATAATTAAAATATTCCATAAAACGCATTTAAAAAAGAAGGGAAAAGCACAATCATTTCTGGAAGACGTCCAGATATGACAATTTTCAGAACATCAACCAGCTGATTTATTACAAAACTTACAGAATGACTCTAAATTGAGAATTCATCCGTTTGTGTGTGTGTAGGGGAGAGAGGTGGGATGAACGAATTAGGTGTGATGGAAAACGGGAAAACTCACGCAGTGGAGATATTAAAATGATTTTTTTTTTTTAAAGAAACCCGCATTGGATCTGCAAGAATAATTGCTTTTGTAGAAAAAATAGTTTAACCTTTTGGGGTGCTGTGGTAGCATTATTGACACTGGAATGTTTCTTTAGAAATGATAAGAAAAGTACTTAGCGTTTTAGAAAGCTTATCTTTTTAAAATATAGAAAGAGCTTCTTTCAAAATTTAACTAATTGATTTGCAAAGCTGTGGCAAATAAAAGGGGAAAAAGATTATAAATGAAAGAAATATTAATAAAAGAAAAAAAAATACAGGCAAGTCGACATCTAAAAATTTTTTTTCTCAATAATTAGGATAAAATATTCTTTGAAAAGTTGCTGGCAGGCTTACAAGCAATTCATTACCTCTTAAATACAAAAACAGTTATATTAGTCCAAGAAAGATTTTAAATATAAATTCCCACAAACTTTTAACTAATAAAAATGTCCATTTGAAAATGCAAAACTATTATCCAATTACTGAGTGCGACACATAAATTGCATGATATTTGTGCAAATGAAGTTGAGTTTCCCAGCTGTTATATAAAAGGTAGTTTTTTACTTATTATATTTGATGTAAAGAAGGTTGACATTTTCATTATTAGTTTCATATTTTATGTATTATCACGTTTTCTCGCTACTCAATTAATGCAGGAATTAATATTTGTGGTAGATGGCTTATTTAAAACGTATACTTGTGGATTAAGGGTCATTAAAAAAAACCCGAGGAGAGTTACATTGAAAGCTTCATTTACTGGAAAACCAAATGTACAAGGAATATGACACCCCGAATTTGCAGAATAATGATAATTACTCGACAGAGGATTAGGAGTGTTAAGTGTCTCATGTTCTTGCATACTGAGTCTCGTACATATCGAAATCTCTTATATCTATCATTGCACGGGCTACCTCTGTATAAATGTACTATTCAGCACCAATACCCAATATAAAAATACCATGCACTTTTATTATTTGTTTAGATAAGTACCCATGTTGTACTAAACCATGACAAATCAAATTATTTATTTAGATTAGTAACTATATGCAACTATTAAAAAAAAGTTAGACTCATTTGAAGCCAACGTATATATGTGCTACATAAGGAAAAAAACGTTAAAAGAATAATTAAACACTACCCAATATAAAAATACTATGCAATTAAATTATGTGTTTAGTACCAATGATACAAAATAGTAAAAACGTTACGAAAATATGACGAATCATACTATTTACTTAGATTAGTAACTATCTTAAATCATTAAAAAAAAAAAGAAGGTTTGACTCATTTGAAAGCTACTTACCTACCTATTACATAAGAAAAAAAAAGTCAAAAGAATAAGAAACCAATACCCTATATAAATATACTATGGTTTTAAATTATGTGCTTAGTTAAGTACATGAGGTACACTATAATAATTAAGTTACAAAGAACAACCACAAATGAACAAATACTAACAATGCAGAAATAAGGAAGACAAAAGTTAATAGAAAAATCCTACAAAACAAATTATACAGGGTGTCCACTCCAATCGTGGACCAATAGCTAATTTCTAAACCGTTAGAGATAAGCATATAGTTTATTTAGGAAAAAATCTCCAAATTATGAAAGGAATTTTGGGTCTATTCAATGTTTTTCAAAAAATCAAATTTTGAAAGAGTTACGAAATTTAAATTTTTATACAGCCCCCCAGTCCTATCAATCATCTTTAGTAAAACATTCTTGACACTGTAACGTTTAAAACTAAAAAAAAAATCACTCTTGTACCACAAAAATTGACCGAGTTATGACGTTTTGAAAAATCAAGATTTTGCATTGTTTCATGACGTCATCGAGAGATCGCTTAAGGGACCGTATGCGAAATCCTTCAAGAACGAATTAAAAAATTTTGGCTATAGCTCACAGTCCAGGATAAAGGCTGCTTGAGAATTTAATTTGACCATTTTTACCTGCAGATGCAGTACGGTATTTTTACACGTATGATAATTACTAAAAAATGCGATATTAAACATTTTTTACAACTGTCAGAAATTGCATTGCTATGGTAAAAAGAATCACTCAACAGTTCGGCTAAAAAATAACCAAACCATGGTGTGGCTAATTCTTTCGAATTTTATCTAGCTATGTGTGATCAAAATTAGCCGAATTGGCTAATATTAGATACAACCATGCAATTCTGATTGCAACTGCTATTTATTGTAACGGTTCTTTATTAGGTAAATCTGGACCACGGAGAGATGGCGGGGAACCTTGAAGTGGAAACGGACAGCTTTATTTTGTAATAGGTAGTATCAGAAAGATACGGCAGGAAGTAAAAATTTAAATGCACGAGAAAGTAAAAAATAAGTTTTGACGCTTATTCTTGCTATTTCAAAATGAAAGAGGTCCGTTTCCGCTTCAAGGTCATCCGCCATCTCTCCGTGGTAAAGCTATAGCATTCTCTCTCAAAATTGTCGGACACAAAAGATCACTAAAACGTCAAATCGCAGCAAAAAAGAGACAAAGAGAAAAGGAAAAAAAGATAAGTAAAAAAGCTAAACTATTTTAATAAAAACACAGTCACCTCGGAAAAACGTAAGGAAATGAGTTTCAAGATTCCAGAGCGCAAAAGTTTATCTTATAGTAGACACAAATAATTAAAGTTGGACTCTTGATTTAATGCAAAATTTAATTTTTATTTTTAAAATTAACATAAATTCTAATACATTTATTTTCCTCTGACCCCCAAATTTTCCCACCGCCCCCCTATCGCCCAAAATATATTCACCGCCCCCCTACTGCCCAAAACATGTTCACCGCCCCTCAGCATCTTCCCACCGCCCACAGGGGGGCGGTATCGCCCCCGTTGAGAACCACTGGTCTAGGTCATAGCTCAACTCATCAAAGGCACACTACATTACCGTTTGTTATCTTGTCTGACTAAGTATTGACTACATGTCCTCAGTAATTAGTCTATGTTTGTTACATTGACTAAATCAGTATGCTATATAAAATGGATGCTGGTTTGCGGGTGTATGGTCCTTATACAAATTCAGTTTGTGTCTGATCTTTACCAAATTTGGCACATAGATTCTTTGATGCTCCAGAATTCCCATAGGGAGGTTTTCATTCCTCTATGGGCGATTCGTAACTCCCTAGGGGGATTTCCTTATAAAAAGGCACTGTTATTAAGGTAAGATCTTTGCCAAATTGCGCACAGAATTCCTTTGATGCTTTAGCATCAAAGGAATTCTGTGCGGCTACATGGGAATTTTTCGTCCCCTTAGAGAGAGGGGGGTTAACCTCCCATGGGGGTTTTACTTTATATAAATTCAGTTTACATCGGCTTTTTGCTAACTTTGGAACATAGGTCCTTTGAATCTCAAAAACTCACATAGGGGAATTTTCGTCCCCCTATTGCTCGTCGACTCCCGTTGGGGGTTTTTCGCCAGAAAATCCTTGAAGAGGAATGTTTATACCTATTAATAACACTGACAACTTTTTCCGAATTAAAAAAAGGCCAAGGAGGTCTTTCAGCCCCTGACAGCCCTGATTAGGGATCTGAAACAGGTAGAAATTTTTAATTTATCGTTCTATTAGCGGTACCCGCACGGCTTTGCTCGTGGTATAAATTAAAAGTTCATTTGTTAAATAATTGATATAGCAGAAACAATACTCTATTTTAGTTATAGTTCAACTATAATTCCCCAAAAGTATGATATAAAAATAAGCCAAAAGAGAAAATAAGAACAATTTTGTTGCTTACAGAAACCAACAGAAATCTTACCAAAGTTTAAAATAAGAAGAAAGTTTTCTTTCCGATCTTCAAAAACAAAATAATACGTTTTCCGAAATAAAACACTTTAGAAAGAACGTTGCAATATCGCAATTTATACGATATTTTTATAATTTACCGAGTTTTAATTCCTTAAAAACTGAGAAAATAAAAGCAGACGATTTTTTTCCAACAGTTAAATAACTCATTTTAATAAGGCTAGGAGTTTGGATTGCTACGAAAGCAAATACATTTTGAAAATTATTAAGGGAAAAAGAACGTAACAAAAAAAGGTATAAAAACGTAACCATGGTAACAACATGAAAAGTTATTTCCGTTGTTATAAAATAATTCATTTCATCTTTATTTTCAAATTTTATTCTCGAGCTTAACCATTTTAGAATCGTTTGGCTTGCTTTGCTCAAGATAACATTTGAATTTCCGGGATTCTAAAAACAATTATTACAGCTCTTTCAATGCTCGTAGAAACTTCTAATTGATGTCATTTTCAGCAGAAAAGTTTAAGCTTTCGAATGACATAAGACTTGAAAATGTAAATGAAATATTTCTTCCCTATTTTATTGAATTTATATGAAAAATGAGCTGAGAATTAGAATAGAAAAAGAACGAAATAGAATTTTCGAAAAAACGCTTCGAGACGCATATACCCATGCTACGAACTAATTTTGGGCCAAATTTTAAGAAAATCGATCAAACGGTTTCGGCGCTTAGCGGGTCACAGACAGATAGATAGACCCACCTATAGCTAGCTTTATTATTAATAGATATTCGCAAATTTTACTCTTCATTCATGTTAATAATTTTATTAAACTCGATGAGGGCAGGTCAAACCTAATGGAACCTTGGACTATTAGTTCTGTCATTAACTTAAAAACTTTTGGTGATGCATATTTGACTTTCAGTTACATGATTTATAAAGTCCGTTATTTTCAGGAGCCCGTGAACACTTCGAAATTTATGACTTCGAAGGAGAAGGGAAGATCGACGCGAAAGATTTGGGAGATCTGCTCAGGTCCCTTGACTGTAAACCCACAATGGCGACAGTAGAAAAAGCTGGTGGCACAAAGAAAAAAGGTAAGCTTGGTATTTCTTTAAGAAAATCTTAATGACTGTTACCGTCTGTTATTTATATGTGTTTAAAATTGATAATATGAAGGCGGCAGTGTCTGAGAACAGTGCCATCCTAATAGATGACGGTGCCCGGAAGGAATACATATTTTTTGGTACCTCCCCCTCCCCAGAAGTGAAGTTTCTTATAAAACTTCATCACACATCATATTAGCATTCATAGGTCATTGAAACAGTAACAGATTCAGACTATTGGTTTGGGGGAGGGGAACTTATTAAGAAATTATATGAACCGGAGTGACCGGAGTTGTATGAAATTACAGGAGAAACTCGTTTAATCCGATTAACACCGAATATTCGGCAGTAATCGATAATCAGCCACATTATTTCTAACCGGCGAATTTCAGCCGATTAATTGGAGGGAAAATATAAATGTTGAATAAAATAACTTTAAGTATGTCATAACAAGAAATTATACAGAAATAACTTATAAAAATTAAGTAAACGTATTTTTTTTTTTTAAATCGTTTAAAAGGAAAAGTAGGAGGTTTCGAGATGGATATATGCAATCAGTTTTCAACGTATCCCCTCAATAATTAAAAATCCTATTCGAATATTTTTCTTTTCTTTTTTTAATTATTTCTAGTCAGGGATTATCCGCAAATGTTAAATGAAGGGGGGGGGGGTCGTGAAATTGTGACAGTTAGCGACTTGGGACTTGGGGGTAAGAGGAATTGTGACATCACTTTTTTTTTTATAATTATGTGTTTCCCCCAGAAACTTTTGACATTGAAGTTTTAAAAATGTAGCCGTAGACTACATGTTGAGACGTTAGGGAATATTTTACGTACTGTCCCCAAAAAGATTTCAAAATTGAAAGCTAGAAAATGCTTTTTCTGACTGTTAGGTGACGTTAGGGAAAGACGAATTTGCCTTTAGTATGCCCTGATTTAGTAGGCCCTGATTTGCTCCCCTCTAGATCCGGACTGCGATTCGAGTTAATTTGGGATATTTTTGCCTAAAGACTTTCCTTGCAGTCATAATTCAAATTTTTAGTTATTTACTGATCCGTGTATAGGTATAGTATGGCTAAGTTGTGTTATAAATTGCACAGCCATTTGAGACGGATATTCAGAATCGCTTAAGATTTTGGGAGGGGAACGTTACTCCGGTTTCTCCTCCGTGTATCCGCGCCTGACTGAAAAGTGGAGCGAGATATCAAAAGAAATAGATTTATTCGACTGCAAGAAATGGAATCCACTCATTGGATTGAATCCAGACAGAAAAGACTTCTTAGTAAAAACCTTATTTATTAGCATAGTCGAATATGAAGTGCTGAATATGAAGCCAGAGGATAAACAGAAAATATACAGGGTGCTTATAGAGTCTTACACTGACAAATAAAACTCACTGAAAAAGATAATTAAAAAAAAAAAAAAAGCATATAAGATTTATACATTATTTCTTTTTTTTACTTAGGTCATTTTCTCCCATCTAGTTTTTCGCAGCATTGGTACAATATTATCTAATGGCAAGTTGGTGGCGGTCAGCGCTGTTTAGGGTTGCCGGTGGGCAGCTTCTCAGTTGCTCGCCGGAATCCCCTTCCCACGTAAAACAAATTACGTTACCCCGATCCCTAGCCATCCCCCGCCAACCCAAGTAGCACACTTCGTTTTTTAAAGGTTGTAAAATGGTTATTAATGTTGTGACAACGGATTAAAAACATTTATAAAACGTTTAAACGTTTTTTGTGCTACCTGGGAAAGGTTCGTAGGATGACACGGCCTCTCGGCGGCCTTGGAGGCGCTATCATCGAAAACCGAAAATTGCGTCTAATATGACACGAAAAAGTGAGGAGTTTTTGAGGGCTAACTCCACAGAGTCTTTGATTTTAAGATTACCTATTGATTACCTATTCCAATGTGACAGTTTATAACCACCATACAAGGACTTCGATGCCGTTATTTGAGTATCAAATTTAAAAGAGGAATCTTCTCTTGCAAGTTTGAATAAATGTTCGAAATAGGGTTCTCATCTTTTGTATAAATAAATAAATAAATAAATAAATAAAAATAAATAAAAATAAAAATAAATAAATAAATATCACTACAAATGTATTGACGGCCTAACCTGAGAACTATAATTTAAATTTTGTCGAATAATATATGAAAGAAATAAGATAAAATTAAATAAGAATAGGAGAGAGATGCTCCTGTGAACTTGCATGTAAACGATACACACACATGCATTCTTCAAGAAATGAATAAGTGAAAAAGCTATAAGAAGATATTCATGTGTGCTAGGGAAGTTTTCGATTTTTGAATTTTGTTTTTATATGATCGAACTACAGCATGAACATCATCGGTGAAAAAAAAAAATTTGCGATACCACAAGCAGTTTTTTTTAAAAATATTTTTTAAACTTCAAGCGACGGTGACGTCACATGGCCGAGGGAATTTTTCAGAACCCACCAATAGAGCGAGAAGCTTTATGTATTGGCCCGAACTGAAACAGGTTTCTACGCCCTTTCGCAACGCTGTTCCAAGAGGGTTGCAGTAATAAGCAAAAGTCGCCAAGCAATGCGTTTCTAAATATTTGAATGTGGCATGCGCAAACAGTTTAAAACAATTATCGCTGAGAGGTTATTGGACCGCCCTTTGACGAATCCAATCTCCATTGCGAATTAATAAACTGAAACTAATTGATAACGGAAGGGGAAAAAAGTTCACAATGAAAAGATAGTACAGGTGTAATGCAATTTTTGTGAGTGAAAGGCTAAAATTACAGCCTTCAGACATCACTGGTTTCGTTTCTCCAGGTGCGCTTTTTTTGCCGCTAGGTTTTTAAAATTTTATTAAATATCAAGCATTGTGTTTAAAAATTCGGCGATGATTAATTCTTGTGCTTTGCAAGTCTCTTAACACCATCTAGTAGTCAAAGTAGGAATATTTAATGTGTTGAAACTTCCCTATCTAAAGCGGAAAACGCTGCAGCGAAATTTCGAATCATCCAACAATTAATGTTTTGATTTGTTACAATTAATACAGACAAGATAGGTATGAAAGCAAAACATAAAAAGAGAAATAACATCTAGGCCTGAAGATAAGCTTTCTTTTTTTTCTTTTTTCTCCCTGCACAATATTTTAAAAATTTTAAACATTTTCGCTCTACCTTGATTAGCCTAAAACTTCATTTTCGTGAAAATATTACGTTTCACCGGTAAAATATTTAATTTTTCTTTTTCACGAATAAGCCCAAAACCCAAGAGCTTCGAGTAAAAATTCAACTTAAGATCTCGATTGAAAGCCCAAGATCTTAGGGGAAAATCCAAACCTTAGCAATCCTGATTTAACCATTTTACATTGGAAAAGGCAAGGCAGAAAGAAAGCTTACTACTTAGGGCTCTTTTATCCGCCACAAGCAAGCAAGTGAGGGTGTAATTTTTATCAGACGCAGCATTTATACGAACTTTTATGAAATTATTTGGGACGAATTAAGCAAGTTGAGCTTCGAATTATTCAAAAATTTCAACATTGATTTAAATGCGAAGTTGAGGGACTAAGAGAAATCGTCGACTGTAAACGGGCAACAAACCTGAAAAAACTATTAAAAAAGAAAATCCTGAGTGAAATTTAAATAAAAAAATACCTTCTGTAAAATTTTCAAAGCAAACTTCTCCGAATTTCAATCGACGAGGGAAAGGTCTTTCTTTTATGTGGCGCAAACAACTTTTGTCTGTATAAAGCAGTAAGTAACCGCTCCTAAGCCAGGTCTAAGGCAGAAACATGCAATACACCACCAGTTCGTTACTGTCTGTTTGCGTATTGTGCGCCTGGCAGCGACTGTAAACGGGCAACAAACCTGAAAAAACTATTAAAAAAGAAAATCCTGAGTGAAATTTAAATAAAAAAATACCTTCTATAAAATTTTCAAAGCAAACTTCTCCGAATTTCAATCAACGAGGGAAAGGTCTTTCTTTTATGTGGCGCAAACAACTTTTGTCTGTATAAAGCAGTAAGTAACCGCTCCTAAGCCAGGTCTAAGGCAGAAACATGCAATACACCACCAGTTCGTTACTGTCTGTTTGCGTATTGTGTGCCTGGCAGCCACGAACGCTTCCATTTAAAAACCGGGAGATAGGTCTATGATCCGCACTTCCCGATGCCTTTAGTTTTTGCTTGCTTGCTACTTCCTCGTTGCGTTTCCCCCTATTTCGAGAAAGTCAGAGGAGACTTGGCGCGTGCGCAGATTCGACGGAGGTCTCCCGAAAAATGTTAGACAGTAGTCCATGATAGAATAAACAAGCTGGCGGTGTATTGCAACTTTTGTCTGTTTACTTTTGAGATTCGTCAATCCTCCTGCGTTATAGGATCGTTGTCATTTAATTATACTGTATCTGTGTGATGGTTCAATGAAAGAAAAATCTTAATCACTTTTTTTTTTGCTCACACAGAAATGCAGAATTACATTCAAGTAAATCACTACTGTTCTAGTTACGACCACTCCTAGTGTAGAATTCTTATAAAAATACTGAGCTAACGCGGAAACGTTACTAGATTTTAAGTGTATTACAAGGAGCTTGAGTAGTAATACGTTAAAAATAAGAAGTAACATATTTATTGTTTACACCAGAAAATGCATTTTATTATATATGTTTCAGGTGAAAAAAAGTTAAGCTTTGAAGAATTCCTACCAATTTTCAGTCAAATGCGAAAAGAAAAAGAAATCGGAACTCTAGAAGATTTCATGGAAGGCTTGAAAGTGTACGACAAAGCAGAAAACGGAACAATGCTAGCGGCAGAATTAGCTCATGTTTTGTTATCTTTAGGTAAGAAAAATTCCTTCTAGACCAATAACAATGAAAAATATTAGATCAATCATGACTATAGTAAATAAAAATTCAATTAATTCTTGAAATTTTCTTGAACTTCGTTTTCCATCAGTTAAAATGAATTTTTGGATAACAGATTGTTTTACTATTAGTATTAGTTTTGAAAAATTCGTTAATTTTATGTATGTTATAATGTCCATGCTTTTATGTAAGGTTAGCTTGAGTAAATGGATCACTGGGACTGGGTTAAGTGGGTCACACCCCTAAAACTAAAATATGCATGTAGCTTTTACACTTTTTTTACACTGCTCATGCCACATTTTATCCCAGTGACTGGTTTTGCATATATTTGGGCTTCATGAAACTTTTTTTAGGTCACAGAACTTATGTCAAAAAACAATTTCGGAAATTTTTTTTAACGAGTTCAAGCGACATTTTTCAAATAATTATTTCTAGAGAGGTGAAAAATTCAAAAGCATGGGAACATTTGTAGCAAGAAGGGAGACTTAAAATATTCAACAATTTTAATCTCTTCCGGAATGAACATACTTATTTGACCCCCCTACTCCTGCCCCCCTTCCACGAAGTGAGCTTTATCCGCTGCGTCCGAACAAGATCCGAACAACTTTAATAAGAGAAGAGTTCATTATAAACATTCTTAGCAACGATTTCGGCATTTCTGAACATTATTTCTTTCATAGTATGTTTTATGAATTCTTTAGTTTATGGTGTATGTGTCTTAACTTTTCAGCGATGTTTGGCAAATTGCTTCAAGTTTCGAAGTAACCTAATTTTTTGCACTTTTTAACATTTGCTATTTTACTCTGTTAAGAGGAAAATAATATTTTTTTGCAGCCTAGATCATTGCCATTTTTGCTTTGTTGTAAAGCCACATTAAAAAAAAAACTAATTTATTGTTTTCAATAAGTGCATTTCTTTAAAACATTGAACTTGTGACATTTTATGCTGGGAGATCATTAACCGCATTTGATGTACCACCTCTCAAAGCATTTAATAAAGCATTTACACTAAAAATAAAGTATTACATAAATTGTTTAGTTAAATAATTAAAATAAAAGTTTTACTTCAAGAAGAGCGAACTAGAAAACTTTTTTTGCCTTGAACACATAATCATTTTCTAATACAAATTAAATCTCTAAAAATCCGATATTTTCTCCGAATAATTCTATTCGAATTTAAAATATCAGTAATTTTGTGTTTTTTTAGAGAAATAAAATGAGATAGGACCCGTTTTAATTTTTTTGTTTCATTGTAATGAAATAAATTGTTTTTAGCAACATCTAGTTAGTCAACTTGGATATCACTTAGTAGAACAACTGCTTTCGTTGGTTGGAAAGCATCACTATTTTTAATGTTACGGTCTTCTATTCCACAGAAGTATGGCAGGGGGGGGGGTGGCCGGGTGTGGGAGTGGAAAAGGTTTGTCCTCGCTAATAAATAATAATGTCCCAAATTAGTTTAACAGTGAACTTTTATATATATATATATATATTTATTATTTTATTTGCAAATACATCAAAAAACAGTTTTACCGAGCATAAAAAAATTTGAAATTTTTGGGGGTCTAAGACCCCCTACGCCTTGGGCCTCCAAGAAAACTGTTTCCAATAGCAGGTACCATCTGTCGGCCCCTCAGCGAAGTACAAGGAGTGATACCTAAAAGCTTCAGCATGCTTCCAGCTGTTTTGGATTCATAATACTAAATTAGTAGAAGTGGGACTTCTGAGTCCCGTCGGGGCATACACGGTTATGCGGTTGTTTTACGCCTAACTTTGATTTAAGCCTAACTTTAAAAATAAAGTTTTGAGCAGCGTAGCATTTTATAAAGATGGGCATTTCCACGAAAGCTCATTTAATCGATAAGAAATATATTACAATAAAATATGCTAAACATGATTAATTTCTGCATTTTCTCACAGGCGAAAGATTAAATGACGCTGAATGTGATGATATTTTACGATGTTGTGGTGGAACCGAAGATGATGACGGTTTTATAAAATATGAACGTAAGTATCATGCTCAAATTCTTCATGGGGAATGAGACTCAATAATGTTGAAAAATGTGTCATGTTCTAATGCTAAACAGTCTATTTTAAGTCATAATTGTCTAAATTTTTGAATTGCCTGACATTTCATTCATGGGAGGAAAACATAGTAGGGTGAGTTCTGGTAAGTGCGTGCACGGGGTAAGTGCGTCCACTGGGAATTATATGAACACTGTCTTGAAATGGCTTCTGAAACACATCGACTATGTTAGATAACTGTCTAATGATAATTTTAATAGGTAGAATTCAGGCCTGGATTCAATAGACGAAACGCAATCAGAGACAACTTAAATGTCTTCAAAAAAACTCTAAAGTAAAGATTGAGAAGGTTTTGTTTCAGTTTCTCTTGTAGTCATACCAAGCAATTGAAGTCAAGAAATGCAAGTTGTTTCTTTTGAGTAATAGCTGCTAATAAAATACATGGGGTATTTTGATCAAATACTCTAAAATTTGTTTATATGACGGTACGCACTTCCCCTTTCTTTAAAGTAAGGTGGGGGTAAGTGCGTACCATTATGATGGGGCAAGTGCGTACCATTATCATGAGGCAAGTGTGTACCATTACGTGGAAAATCCGACTCTCGTAATTCACCTTTAATCTTGCTTATAACTCTTTTATAAGTCGATTATAAATCCGACGTCATTTCCATCAAGTATTTATATTAACATTGAATGCGGCATAAGATTTCAATTTTATTCATTACCTCTGAAATATATTGGCTTTTAGATGTCAGTTAGTAAATTTTTCGTTGAAAATAGCGATCATAAGCTATACTTAATTCAAACCAGAATGACAAATGAAGCAATGAAATTAAGTGAAACACTAAATAAGGAACCAACTGATTCAAAAAATGAAGGTGGAGTAATGAATAAATTATAGTTTAGAAAATTAAGAACACCTTGTGAAAAACTATTTCAATGTACAAGAAAAAAAAAGTACAAGTATCACATCATGATCAATTTTGTTTTCTTTTTGCTCTTTATTTTGCGTTTTTCTTACTGCTGCTGATTCTAATGAGAAACATATTTTAAAACCGTATTTATTCAAAAAAAAAAAAAAAGAAAGAAAGAAAAAAAACGAATTGTTCACTCAGGTCACCTAACGATCTACCATACAAATAGAATTAATGAAAATCACAGAGGTACGCACTTACAACAAAGCTATTGGACGCACATGTCTCATCTTACATTTAAGAAGGGGTAAGTGCGAACCCTGGCTTAAACACAGACTGATTAATGTATTAAACCAAAATAAACTATGTAGACTATGAGTGATTATTACTAAATAAAAACAACTTACATTTGCTCACTTGGTCTTATTAAAAGGACAAAGGAAGAATCACAGACACAACTCTCACAATCTTCAATTCGCAGTTGTTTGCAAGACACGTGGGATATCGCTGATTGCGTTTCGTCCATGTAAGCAAGTACTGATCTCTAGTAATAAAAATTATCCCAAGGCAACTACCTAACATATTTAATGCGTGTCAGAAATTTTTTCCTGCTCATATTCACATAATTTAAGGTGGACGCACTTACCCCGCTAGGTAGGGAAAGTGCGTACCTTAGAATAGGTGTCATAAACCAGGTCACAAAACCTATACTTATAGTTTATTTGACATATTATATGCTTAAAAATCTTAGTAAAGGATCTGGAAAGAAAACTAAAAAAAAATTGTGAGTGTACAAGATTTTTCCACAGAGCAGCATCCTTGAGAACATGAACTTTGAAAAAAAGGGTACGCACTTACCAGAACTCACCCTAATTTAAAAAAAAAGGATTTTTTTCCTTTGCTATTTTAGTCATTAAGGTAATAAATACCACATAAAAGTCAAGAATATTTTTAGGCAAATACTCGTATTACTACAAACTGAACTGTTTACAATACAAAAAAAAAAAAAAAAAAAAACTTTTGTAGAGCTAATCGGTACAACAGTTAATTTTAGGTGCGAAGCCCCATTCGAGCCCCTTTTAGTATAGGAGTTAAAGTGTCGTTTTACTTACAATGAGAAGGCATGTTCTAGTTATATTGCTGGTATTTCATTTTTTAAAAAAAATTCATCACAACTAGCCGCAGTGTTCTTATTTTTTTTTACTGTAAAAGATTACACTATTTTACTGCATAACTTACTTTTTAACTATTTACGAAACTTTGCGAACTGAAGAGTTATTAAGCTTACTAAATATTATATACTAAAGCTTTATGACCTTTTTAGTTTTACTCCACATGTTTCGAGGAAAGATTACAATGTAAAGCATAAAAAGAGCAGGATTGTGCAGCTTAAATACGTAAAGGATTTTTTTATTTGCAGTAAAAGATGTCAAAAATATTCAAGCTGAGAAAAATCGCAAAAATTATCTAAAGTTAAATTACGAAATTATTTGCCGTTTTGAAACAGCGGGCATTTTACGTATTTTATTATTATCTTTCTTTTTTTTTTTTCATTATTTTTTTCACATCTCTTATAAAAATCGTATAGTTACTTTTTCTTATCTCAGGAAGCAGTGCACTATGCACTAATGTTTATGAAATACTGCTGGCTTCAGAGCAAAAGCAACTTCAACTGCAAATTCCATTACTAAAGGGCTGCTCACAGTATGTAAAGATGAATTATTGTAAGAACCGCAGATGCCCAACCATAGAACCTAAGAGATGGAATTTTCGTTGCTGTTGTTCCCGGTCTGAAGCCAGCGTAAGAGAAAGCAAAAGCAACACTAAAAAAAAAAAAAAAAAAAAAAAAAGAGTGCCGAGAATATATCTTGTCTCATGGTCGGAGAATTTTGACTGCCGATTGGGAGGTCCCGGGTTCGAATTCTGGTTCGGGCAGCGACGCATGGACTTTCTTTTTCTCCTGTCATTGTCCTTTCTTAGTGTGAATGTATTGGTAATAATGGTTGTCTACGCTGTAAACGGCATGAGTGTCCGAGCGAAACTTGACTTCTAACTTAATGGTGTTCTGTAAAAAACGAAAGCCGTACCCTTTTTGCCTCAAATCGGGGTGTGTTGGCTGGTAGGGCTCGAACAACTGAGTGGTTTAAGAATCAATAACAACCAAAAGATTGAGATTGCTACTAGAAGGATAATTGAAGACCTAACTTTTTAAAAGAAAAAAAATAGAGATAAGAATGTGTCTATGTATGTCTTTGCAGTTAAGTTAGTTTTTTGTGGTTTATGAGAAGAAATGAGAGCAATGTTAAACTTGCTATCGGAACGGTTTGATTAGGGAAAAAAAACTTAACAGTTGGATAAGGATATTTAATTAAAAATTAGCCTCGAATTTGTCATTTAATATTGTATTTCATTATTTGAATCATCTCCAGCTGAGGATTGATCAATGGTAAGTATGTAAAAAAATCTCAGAAAAAACTCGGTGGAACAAAGGAAAATACATTTCTATTTACGAAAGAGGTGAAAGGTAAGAAAAGTAAAAGAAAATAGCACCATATATTCTAAGTATTTCACCAGGTCACTCTGCGATGAGAAATTAAAGGTAAGAAATTAATGTAAAAGCTGATTAATTTCAAATTAAAGTATCTCAAACGAGGGTACATTAATGACGATTTTTCTCCTCTTAGATAAATATGTAAATCTACGATTGGTTAACAGTAAAATTGTTTTTTGAAGAGTTAAAATAATATGAACGAAACGTCTCAATTCTCATTTATTTCATTATTTTTTTAAATAAATGTTATTTTGATACAGTGAAGCATCGTTTACACATATTTTCGAAGGACTAACTTGAAACGACGTACAGTACACTCTCGATTATCCGCGGAGTTGGGTGGCACGGATATCGCGGATAACGAAAATCGCGGATAATCCGAAAAAAGCATAAAACAAAGGGTAAAGAAGATAAAAATTGTCTTTTGATAAAAATAAGTGCATTACACTGAAAACGTGATATGTACAAACAGTGACAATAGCTACAGCATAAAAAAATTATTTGTATTTGAGATTCTCAAGCATCTATTATCTATAAAGTTAACTAAGTTTTTAAAAGAACAAAGTTAACTAAATTTTTTTTCCCGAGACCCTCGCGGATAATTGAGAGTTTATTGTATACATGAAAACAGCATTTGCAGAGGTACCCCCCTCCCCCAGAACTCTTCCCACAAAAAGAGAAAAATCCTTATGAAAACAACCTCCTAACAATTTGAAAACCGTAGTCTGCGCCATGACCCTCTACACTTGAATGACACTCCTGACGTATGATCAAAAAACTGAAGAATAAATTTGATTTTTACTGATTTGACCCTGTACAAATTTACACAAAAATTACTTTTAGGGTTCGAAACGATTTTTTAAATAACTTATAAATTACTCTGTAACAGTTTATAATACAAAAAGTTTTTTTCTTGATCTTTTCATTAAAGCACACCTTTTTAGTTAAAAATACCTTGTATATGTCCCAGGCTTGGAGTCAATTACGAGAAAACGTAATCGATTACGATTATGATTACGAGCGTGAAAAATTGGAGATTACAATTACGATTACGATTACAGCCCTCTGCCAAATCGCTATTACGATTACAGCAACGATTAGATTACGTAAAAAAATGTAATCGATTACGATTATTATCTGCCGATTACGATTTCGATTACACGATTACAGATTTGTGAGAAATATACATATACAGAGGAGGATCCAGAAGTTTTGAAAGGGGGAGGTGTCAAGTTTTGGTTTGCCAATTTTATACCTTATCAGTTAAGTCTAAGGAAAACGAAACATGTAAAATTTAAACCTTCTTAAAAATATTATACAATATTGCACAGCGAGTAATATTTTTATAAAATTTTGTAATATTTTATAATATTTTTCTATACGAGTATTACCATCTATTTATTCTAGTAAAAAATTATTATCAGGAAAAATATAAATTTGCAATTTATAAATTGGCTTAATGTAATCAGTATTAGAATAATAAAATTCGCAAATATAATATCCTTATGAAATTTAACCTTTTTCATACCTAATGCATGGATAAAATTTTTGTTTCAATGAGAGCAAGATTGCAAAGGGTTGTTCAAATCATAAAATGTGTTTCTCATCGCAGGGTGTATTAAATATATATAATGTATATAACAAAAATACAAAAGGTAAAAATGAAAAGGCGAACCAAGGACTGGCACGTTATCATTTCAGTACACTTTTGTATTTTTGTGTTTTCTTGTATTTTTGGGATTTTTTATCCCTATTTTAAACACTTATAAAAATGTGTATATTTTATGTAATGTATATAACATATATAATGCTCATTCGCGACAACAGTGTCATAGCGAAGAATTATGATTTTTGATCCACTATTATTATAAGATGATTGCAACTAATGTATAATCTTAACTTGAGGATTTATTTATTTTGCGTGTGTGTATGACCATTTTATAATAATATTTTATGTCACATTTTTTAAAGTATACTGAAGTGTAATTATTGCCACTAAAACCATGAAATTAAAATAATGAACATAAATATAAAAAATATTGAAATTATTCAAAGCACAAAAAGATAAGTAATACTTAAAAATAAATCATAGACGTTTAATCTCACTCATAAGCAATGTTTTAAAAATCTGTAAATACACAATTTTTTCATCTTTAACATACTTAATGATTAAAAATAATATCAGCATTGAAGTGTAAAGCATAAATTTAAGATTAAATTATGTGTGAAAATATTTAAAAAAAAAGTCACCAGCGTGCTGTTATCGCAAATGAGAGTGCTGTATTGCAAATATGTATTAAATGATAACTAAAGCACAGTTGCAAATTCCCTCTTCTTTTACAAAATTTCTTCCTCTTTCGCTAATGAAAGAAAAAGGGAAAAAAATAAAAAACCATGCAACTATTTAGAGCAGTGGTTCCCAACCTTGAGCAATCGCCCCAAAGGGGCGATTTAACTCCTCAAAGGGGCGATAAGGGGGCAATGAGTATTTAGAAGAGAAAACAGTAGTATTAAAAGGGTAGCGAAAACCGAAATTGTAAACATGTACGAAACCGGTTGCTCAAAGTTCAAACAATTAATCACAAGTTAAGAAAGAAACAAATTAAAGTTCAAGAGGTTCCTCCTTGCACCTCGGATGAACCTTAGGTATTTTGTCATTCATTGCTCATTTTATGAATTTTCAGATTTTCAACTTATTTTCCTTCAAATTTTTGGTTTCAATGATTTTAATTCCCCCAGATTCCAAGGTAGAAAAGAAAATAATTTCTTGAAAAATGTACTTCTGTTTTTTGAAAAGTGCGTCAATGATCTTAGTTTAATGTTACCCTTCAAATGCTACATTAGTTCGCTTTATGAAAAAAAAAAATAAAGGTATTTTATTCATTAATTAAAACTTTTAGTTTAAAATTCATTGGTTATAATTGCTTTAATGCGTACATTTTACTTCAAATTAAAGTTACATATTTATATTTTTAATAATATCACGATGTTCACTTGCGCCAACTTATGGTTTTTTTCGAGGAAGAAAAGGGGGGAGGGGGCGCGATAGGTCACAATCAGCATCTTGAAGGGGGCGATGAGCTCAAAAAGGTTGGGAAATAGAGGGCCCTGAGTATAGAGTCTTGTTAAGCCGTAAAGTATGTGTTAGTAATTTGATACTACTGTTCTCGTCCGGGATAGAACAGCTTCGTTTGTAGCTATCATTGACAGCTGATGAAAGGGAAAATTTATGACCCATCCTAAAAATCAGGAGGGACGGTGGCCTTGGAGGGACGGTCTGGTCATATGCGCCTGAGGTTGCAAAGCACTTACGTCAGGGCTCGCTATATGCTTGCTGTCTTTCTTTGCATTGAACCGGGACCCCAAGACAAAGAACACGCTCCTTCCCTGGAGTGCTTTTTCCCGGGGGCCCAGATAGAATCCTTATCTTTTTCCCATAACATTGTAGAAACGCAACTTAGAAGCTTTCACTTTCAGTAAGTCTGGATTACACGATTACAAGGCCAAATTACGATTATTTAAAGTTAGATTACAATTACGATTACGCAAGAAATACTTGATTAAAATTACGATTACACGATTACAAGAGTCTCATTTCCAAATTATGATTATGACTATGATTACAAAAAATTGTAATCGATTACACAGATTACGATTACGTAATCGGCGATTACTCCAAGCCTGATATGTCCAGTGCTACTATAATAAGATCTCTTTATATGAAAACTGAAAATCAGTTTTATAGTCATCTGACATGCTGCTGCTGATTCTCTTTTATGCATTAATGAAAGCATTATGAATTGAACTAGGTTCATCAAATGTTTTTTTTTTCACTAGTGTTTTGGTTTACAAAATAAGTTTTTTTTTCTCCTTTAAATAACCCTTCATGCCTGGGGGAATTCTGCACCAGATAAACAAGCAGCTATATTCAGTGGCGTAGTGATAAATTTTTTATAGAGGGGGGGGCATCATAAACTTATCGAAGTAAAGGTTGAAAAACGCAATTTTACGCCCTTGTATGGGGAGGTTCTTTTGTGCGTTCTTCCTTCAATTTTGCTGCTTTATGGGGGTGGGAGAGTTTACGACCTCCCTATCCCACTCTTGGTTGCGGCTAGAGGTTTGCCGCCCCATATTAACAAACAAAATATTTGAGTTTTAGGCAGGAGAAAATGACGTATAATCGATATATTGCGACACATAAATGAGGCATTTTTGCATTAAAATAAGTAGGTTAGGAGTTGGGACGATGAAAAGACGTATAAGGATAAAAAAACGTATAATCGAGATCCAGAGGCGTACAGACGATGTCTGCATAGTAATCAGTTAATTCTACTATTAATATATAATTTCGTAATATCCAATTTGTCGCCAAATTTTATAAGAGGAACGTTATTCCGCCTAAGCAAATACCTTGAAGTATAATTTTATGCCAAGTCTTGAGCATGCAAATTTATGCTAAAGACCTTTAAGCTTTCTCAAAATATAGTTTGGCCATGATTCTGTGGTTCCAACAGTTTTAGAAGAACTGATTCACATTAAAAAATAACCTACAGCTGTTAAACGAAGTCGAGTTCTTAAATTTTCCAGCTGGTTAAATGAAAGCTCGATGAACTACCGTGGTTGTTTGAAACGAGGACAACTTTCCATCACTCTGAAAAACGATCGGTCGGGGCCGAAGTATGATATTGTTGGAACGTTTTCAAACTTTTGATAAAAAGGCACGAAAAAGCGAAGATACTAAATAACTAAAAATATCTCCTTGGAAGTTGACTTTCCTTACAATTTCTCTCCGCATTTTAAATGTGCCCACAACATATTACCTTCTCCAGAGGCTATTTTAATCGAAGCGGGGGAGACGGACGGAGATGATTCAGCTTGAAGCACTCTCTGTCTGGTGATTTCTTAAACTCTACACCACTTAAATGTGCAGGAATTTTCGGCACTTGTTTCAGTCTACTTTTTCAAGAATCGGTAGCAATTTTTACTGCAGTAAATACTGAGTGGTTAAGATATAGAGATTTCAAAAATAGTAGCTTTTGGAAGTCCGTTTTTTCTGCATGCCACGTTCCAAGTTGACAGTTTCAAGTGGAGATAGATGCTTGATTACTAAGCAAGCGAACATTTTCTAAAATATTTAGCTACAAAATGGACGCACCTCACCGTCCTCTTCGCACTTTTCTCCATTTCCATTGTTTAAGCTAATGGCTACAGTAAGCTTGCCGAATCCCATATCGAGTAATTAAGAAAGAATATGTCAATAATGATGGCAGTTTTAACAAAGAAGTGATTCACCCTTTCTTCATTCAAAACTTAATACAGTTAAGTCTGAAAAATCAAAGATAACGTCGCCTTGTATGTTTACCGTTCTTTTCCATAATCACGGTTTATCAAATTCCGCAATTCTCCAGGAAATTAAAAAAAAATAGTTCCTCCCTCCCCGAAATTTCTTCTGGAAATAAAGAGATTTTCTCTAGTATTTGTGTGTGTGTGTGAGATAGGCTTCAGTTGGGGGGTTCTCGTTTGATCGAAATGGTCTGCTGCTATTCCTTTAAGGGGGTATCACACATAGGCAAATTCGTTTAACTCAACTTCCCCAATTCAATCTCAACTTTAGCATCCAGTCAAATTCGACCGGGGCCGGAAAACATCCGTGTGCATTGCACTTTCTGACAGGCAGCTGAATGAAAAGTTAGAGTTGTGGTTGAATTGGGAGTTGGGTTGAACGAATTTTCCTATGTGTGGTACTCGCTTTAACCAATTAAGCATTCAATCAGTTATGCCTCTAAATTTTTCTTGCTTCGAATTACAACTTTCAGTTTCAAGTTTTTTTTTTGACAGCATGCTATGATTTCCTCACGTCTTTAAAGTGAGCGTGTGTGCTTGAATGCTATTTTTTTTCTGTTTTTTGTTAATCTAAAGGCTAGTTCGTAACTCCTTCAGCTAGACCGGCAATGTCTCGAAGTGTTTCTAAAGACGCCTGAACATATCGACCAAAGAGCTATTGTGATTTTCTCCAGTTTCAAAGACTAGATAATACTAGCGTACACGAATGCACACTTGCATTGGTTCTTTGAGGTGTGTGTTTGTATGTTTATTTTATTTTTTAAGACTAAACTGAAGCTTATTCATTGCATGTTTTGCGAATCCGGTAATGCTTCTGGATATTACTGATAACATATTTTAATGTTTTGTACCTAACTTTTCACACTTACATACTGATATTTTCTCCAGTATTTGAAGAATGCTTTCTCTCTAAAGTTTTTAGAGCAGTAGAATGGGAATGATCCTTTTACACATACGATGAATGAAAATCAGAAATCCTGATATGTATACCAAACTAATATAATCATGTGACTGTGAGTATAGACCCCATTCATGAGACTGGGCAATCCAATCGCTGTGGTTAAATGACCCATTTATGAACATTTCTGATTAAAATGAAGCAGCAAATAATTTACTCAATACTACCATATAAAATACCGTATCACAGCTATCCTTTAAAAGTCACAAAAAAATCTATTTTCACACTTTTGCTACAACTAGTCTATATATTTTCAATGCACCCTTCAAAATAAATTTCACCATTTCCTGCATTTCGTAGATATACTTTTATCTTTTACACAAATACACGGAATAGAAATTTATATAGATACAGTTATATTGATAAATCAAGCAGCCGAGTGCTGTTATGTTAGCTAGTTAAAAATATTTTTGATTAAAGAACACAATTTTTAACAGTAAGACTAAATGAATAGATGACTGAGCATTAAATGCATAAATATATAAATTGGTTTATTAATCAATTCGTGAGATTGTTAATATCAAGAACTTCATCACTATTTATAACACAAATTTCTTTCTCGAATTTCAACAAAATATTACAATAGGAGTAATAAACCTTTGTGTGAAAATTGCTTCTATTAGCATAGACTTTGATATTCAGAGGTAACTTTTTCCGGGATGGAATAGACTTCTCGTGTCACTGATGAGTTAAAATATTGCTCAGTAGGTGGCGCTAAAAGTACCATCCATCTAGTAGCGTATAAATACAGTTAAATATAAACATATCAGATAAATAAAAATAAGAATTGAATAATCTTCAGCAATGATAAGAATTTCAGAATTGGATTGTATTATTCACTGTTTTTAATATCCTAAAAAAAGAAGCACACCGAGTGTCCAAACGCACATTTTTATGTCTTAAAAAACTTAGTTTAGCATGAACATTTATTACTGGAGCATATTTAAGAATTCATTAATGAAAGTCTTCTGCTATTTCAGATTTTTCTCTTTCTCCAACTAAAATGTCCTGAAATTTGTTTCGCAGTAATTCAATGTTTCGATACAAGCAAAATGCTTTTACAATGAAAAATGTCACTCAAAGTTCATTGAAATTGATTGGGAGTAAAAACTGTACAATAAAGGAATTGACATCAAAAAATAGAGTGAAAAATTACAAAAACAAAAGCTAAAACCAAAAAGTCACGAAAGAGAAAAAAAAAAAAAAAAACGAAAATCTAAAAGAATGTATTTATAATTAACATTCTAGCCCTGATATTTTCTGTGTATATATCGCAGAAGGTTACGTGACCAATTTGTTGGCAAATCCACAGACTGTTTGATATATTTCCACACTTAAACAATTCTAGTGTGTCTTCCATTCTAATAAAGGGAAGCTTAAGTTATTGATAGTATAAGGCCGGTTTTACCAGACCCATGGCACAATATTCTCGTGCCATGGGCCTGGTTTCTAATTCCTGCAAGGCATGGATGCTGCATTTTCGTATTTGACGTCTTCTGATTATGTTCTAGTCAATGGCGCACCCACGGGGGAGTTAAGGGGCTTAATCCCCTCCCAGGAGCATGAAACGAACCCCTTTTACAAAACCAAAGAACGCCTAAAATTGTGTTTTTTAGTCTTCAATTTTAAAAATTTTCCACGAGAGATCCCCCCCCCCTCAAACCACAAACCATTTTCTCATTTCCCCACAGATGACTTAAAAAAGAATAATTCTATGACTTCAAAACCGAAGGACTGCCACTTACTTTATCCTTTTTCCCTAACTAAACCAAAGATAGGTTAAAATGAGTTTTGGGGGACTTTAATATCAAAGAACAAGAGAGCTCCTGAATCTCTCCTCCATAGGATCAATAAAAATATCTTTTTGAAATTGCGGTCTTAGAGCCTCTATGTCAAAAAAATTTCTATTATAGTCCCTGAGCCCCTTTAAAGTCACCAAACATAGTTCCTTTTCCCTGAATTTGAACCGAAATAAACCTGGGTGCGCCACTGGTTCTAGTAGTCAATCACTTGTATTAGTATGAGTTTCGTAACGGTCCAGCAGTGAGTGCTAGATCAGATAAGCTTGAAAAGTGCATAAGATAAGCATAAAAGGTTGGGGTCTGGGTTAAAATGCTTTATGATACCTGAAAGGATGTTGCAAACAGTAGCTCAGGCTCAAGATATATCATATTTGACATAAATATTACTTTTTTAAAGGCATGATAGAATTACTATATTAAAATATCTCTTTTGTTGTAATTAAGAACAATTTCTATACATTGAATAATTTATTATTTTTTTCTTGCAGCTTTTGCAAAGTGTGTTATGGCAGGACCTTTTCCAGAAGAAGTAAAATAAAGATTTTTTTTCTTTTAAAAAGAAGATACTGTGAAAATTAATTTTTGATTACGGTGACACAAAGTTGTTGTCCTTCCGTTTATGTACAAAAAATGCTTCTCACAATATTTATGAAAAAAATGGCTTTTGAACTATAATGTCACGCATTATTCTGAAAATTACAATTTTCATACTTTTTCTTTTTCTTTTTTCGAATGACATACAATGAATAAAATATAAGATATTATGTCTATTTACGTAGTTGACTTTCATTGTCTTGTTCAATCGCAAACATAGTTAAATACATCAGTTTTAAACTCGCATGAAAAATGTAATGACGATTACATTCTTGCATGTAAGTTGATGTATGTGCTAATTCAAGCAAAGTCAATGCTCCAAGCAGTCAACAGCAGTGAAAGTGTGTTCTAGATTATACAAACACTCATCCTAATAAAATAACTGTTATTACTTTGTAAACTACTATTGTTATACGATTTTTAATTTGTGTAAACTAATTTTAGTACATATTTTGTATAGAAGAAGCGAGTTAGTAAAGAAACTTTTTTTTTTGCAAATACGATGTCTTAAAACTAAACCTGTTTATTGTTGGAAAAATTTTATTGCTGCTTTTCTTGTCAATATATTTGTCTAAGTATTTATGAAATGTTGGAAATATATTCTGATTGAACTGAAAAGATTCATCTCTTACAAATAGATTAGTTCAATATATTTTCATTTTGAGTAGATCGTGGTGGTATTTTGAGTCTTGCTTTCTGTCTGAGTAGAATTAAGAGCAAGAATTTGAGAAACTGTCACGCCTAGCATTATGAGGTGATTCATGACCTCTTAGATTTTCTCCCAAAAATTACCAAATGTTTATTATCTTATTGACAGACCAAATCCAGAATTTTTTGCTCTAAAGTTGAGTTGTTTCGTTTTTATGGACCCCTAAAGGTGAAGGTGCGGCATCAAAAATTAAGCGGATTTTCAAGACATGGAAGTTGCTGTGAGCCAAAACTCTTACCAGGAACTGTTAAACTCCAATTTTCTTTTTATATATGGAATATAAAAGGTTGAAACTTTACAAAACGAATGTTAAATTTGTGGTAAATTGTTGCCGTAAGGTCAGTGAAGGCCCTCAAAACAAGGCATTTTTGACGTTTTTCAGCATTTTTTAGGTCCAAAAACATCTTGTGCATTTCAGTTGCCACGTCAAAAGTAGTGTCGTTTGAAAGACCAGTGTAAGCACTTTAAAATAATGTATAAATAACCGAGGAAAGTTCAACGTGTTTTTAGTTGCGTAAGGCCGAAACATGAAAAATGTCATATTTTACCGATATTCAAACGGTCATAACTTCCTCTGCCAACAACATATTGAAATTTTTGTTTTGCCAATGTCATACTCTATTCTTTGTCTTAGCAGAACAGTTGAGTCCTTTGAGGCGAAATGTAAAAAATTTTCTTACAAAAGATTTATTTTTTCCTATGCATTTTTTGAAAAAAAAAATTTTACATTTCACCTCAAAGGACTCAACTGTTCTGTTAAGACAAAGCATAGAGTATGACATTGGCAAAAAAAATATTTCAATATGTTGTTGGCAGAGGAAGTTATGACCGTTTGAATATCGGTAAAATATGACATTTTTCATATTTCGGCCTTACGCAACTAAAAGCAGGTTGAAATTTCCTCGGTTATTTATACTTTATTTTAAAGTGCTTACACTGGTCTTTCAAACGACACTACTTTTGCCGTGGCAGTTGAAATGTACAAGCTGTTTTTGGACCTCAAAAACGCTAAAAAATGTCAAACATGCCTTGTTTTGAGGGCCTTCACTGACCTTACGGCAACAACTTACCTCAAATTTTTTATCAAGCTTTTTAGCGTTTTTGAGGTCTAAAAACACATTGTACATTTCAGTTGGTAGGGCAAAAGTAGTGTCGTTTGAAAGACCAGTGTAAGCACTTTACACTGAAGTGACAAAAGTCATGGGATAGCAATATGCAAATTTTCAGATGGCAGTAGCATCGCATAGAACAGGTATAAATGCGCAGTGCTTTTACAGAGCTTTCATTTCTGTTCAAGTTATTCATGTGAAGAGGTTTTAACGTGATGATGACCGCACGACGTGAATTAACAGACTTTGAACGCGGAATGTTAGTTGGAGCTAGACGCATGGGTCATGCCATTTCGGAAATCGTTAGAGAATTCAACATTCCCAGATCCACTGTGTCAAGAGTGTGCCGAGAGTATGAAATTTCAGGCATAACATCCCACCATGGACAGCGCAGTGGTCGACCGCCTGCACTTAAAGATCGAGACCGGCGACGTCTGCAAAGAGTCGTAAATTCTAACAGACAAGCAACACTGCGCCAAATCACCGTAGAAATCAATGTGGGACGTACAATGGACGTGTCTGCTAGAACTGTGCGGAGAAATTTGGATTTCTTGGGCTATTCCAGCAGAAGACCGACTCGAGTGCCTTTACTGACAGAACGACATCGCTTGCAGCGACTCTCGTGGGCACGTGAGCATATCGGTTGGTCCCTAGATGAATGGAAAACCGTGGCCTGGTCCGATGAGTCACGATTTCAGCTGGTAAGAGCCGATGGTAGGGTTCGAGTGTGGCGCAGACCCCACGAAGCCATGGACCCAAACTGTCAGCAAGGCACTGTTCAAGCTGGTGGTGGCTCCGTAATGGTGTGGGCTGTTTTTTCATGGCATGGACTTGGTCCTCTAGTGCGACTGGACCGAACATTGACTGGAAATGCTTATGTGCAGCTACTTGGAGATCACTTGCAGCCATTCATGGACTTCATGTACCCAAACAACGATGGGATTTTTATGGATGACAATGCGCCATGTCACCGGGCCATAACTGTTCGCAATTGGTTTGAAGAAAATTCTGGACAATTCCAACGAATGATTTGGCCACCTAGATCGCCCGACATGAATCCCATTGAGCATTTATGGGACACCATCGAGAGGTCTGTTCGTGCCCAAAATCCTGCCCCATCAACGCTTTCACAATTATGGACGTCTATCGAGACAGCATGGCTCAATATTCCTGCAGAAGACTTCCAACGACTTGTTGAGTCCATGCCACGTCGAGTTGTTGCACTTCGCCGGGCAAAAGGAGGGCCGACACGATATTAAGAGGTATCCCATGACTTTTGTCACTTCAGTGTAAAATAATGTATAAATAACCGAGGAAAGTTCAACGTGCTTTTAGTTGCGTAAGGCCGAAATATGAAAAATGTCAAATTTTATCGATATTCAAACGGTCATAACTTCCTCTTCCAACAACATATTGAAATATTTTTTTTACCAATGTCATACTCTATTCTTTGTCTTAACAGAACAGTTGAGTCCTTTGAGGCGAAATGTGAATTTTTTTTTTTACAAAAAATGCACAGGAAAAAATACATTTTTTGTAAAATTTTTTTTTACATTTCGCCTCAAAGGACTCAACTGTTCTGTTAAGACAAAGAATAGAGTATGACATTGGTAAAAAAAATATTTCAATATGTTTGTTGGCAGAGGAAGTTATGACCGTTTGAATATCGGTAAAATATGACATTTTTCATATTTCGGCCTTACGCAACTAACAGCACGTTGAACTTTCCTCGGTTATTTATACATTATTTTTAAGTGCTGACACTGGTCTTTCAAACGACACTCCTTTTGCCCTACCAACTGAAATGTACAATGTGTTTTTAGACCTCAAAAACGCTAAAAAGCGTCAAAAATGCCTTGTTTTGAGGGCCTTCACTGACCTTACGGCAACAATTTACCACAAATTTAACATTCGTTTTGTAAAGTTTCAACCTTTTATATTCCATATATAAAAAGAAAATTGGAGTTTAACAGTTCCTGGTAAGAGTTTTGGCTCACAGCAACTTCCATGTCTTGAAAATCCGCTTAATTTTTGATGCCGCACCTTCACCTTTAGGGATCCATAAAAACTAAACAACTCAACTTTTGAGCAAAACATTCTGGATTTGGTCTTTCAATGAGATAATAAACATTTGGTAATTTTTTGGAAAAAATCTGAGACGTCATGAATCACAGGCATGACACTCTCTCAGATTCTTGCTCTTAATAAACATTAATTTCTGGAACAAAATTAGGTTTAATGCAAAAGCGAAAAGTTATTTGAGAAAATTTCAAACATTTTACAATCGCTGGAACTTTTTATAGTCACTGTTTAATCGATTTAAAAATAAGTAATGTTTTTGTGCCTGCAGATTTTTCGATGTGGGTAAACGGAACCTTTTTTAGAAATTTAAAGCAACTACTTAAAAAGTGTCAAAGTCTTTTTTGAGAAGAGTTAAGCTGCTACTTGAAGTTAGCATAATCTGAACTTAAACGTGCATGAAACACATCCGTTCACGTCTATAGTGTAGGTCTGCATTACACCCCTCTAATCTCTAGCCGATCTTATGTTCACACCAAATTTGGAAAGTAGATCTTCAGTCATCTTAGGTTGCCAACCGCTACTGTAAACAGTACAGAATCCGTACACAGTACAGGGAACAATGTATAGGATAAATGAGGAAATCGCACCATGTAGGTGGAATTTAAGCCCTTTACGTCTACTACACTAAATGTACAATTGAATCGTTTATTTCGAAAACCAGTCAAAAGACAAAATTTCTAATTTTGAGAAAACATTCATGGCATGACATTAAACTATTCAATAGCGACTACAATACATTTTTCTGAAAGAAATACATCTAAATCTGTATATATTTCAGTTTAAAATGCTGTAACATTTATAAAATTGCGTTTTCGAACTTTTAGAGTTTGTCTCTTGACTGGTTTTAGAAATAAACACTTTTATTGTTTAAACTCAATTTAGCATCGAAGTTAAGACATTTGATACTTTATATAAAGGATATTCTATTGATTTTTTGTAAATGTATTTGGGTGGGTTTCAATGGGATGGAAATACAGTAAACGCCGCTTAATGTGATCACATTTGGACGCAAGTGATTTGATAATAAGCGATTATAATAAACGATAAAAGTTGATAGGTGATTTCTGCTGACAATTTAAATTCATACGTTCTTAATGTGAAATGAATGCAATTACCTCAAAATATATAGTAACAAGGAAAACACAAACTAATACAATAAGTAAATTATTGACTTGCAGAGAAGAAATTGTCGATTGCTTACGTTTACGCAGCAATTCGTTAAAAAACGTTCATTTTAGCATTTGTTATTAAATTTCTCTGTATCCCCCCCTCCGGTCCTCTCTCATGTGTGCAGCAGTAAGATCTTCCTTGACAACACTTTTCGGATAATCATCATCCGAATCCAATGTTGAAGTTTGATCCTTTATGACACCTTCACAAATAATGTCAGCTGTCAATGCAGTAGAAGATCCGATTTTCTCACCAATCTCTATCCAAGATTCGAAATCCTCATTCTCATAACGAGTGGGTATAAATACCTTTTCTCCCAGGATCTCAAAATATTTTAAAAGCAAAAACAAAAGAATGAAAACGGGATTTTTTTCTTTTTTTTTTGGCATTTTGTCACTGATTTAAGGAAAATTATTTCTTGAATTGATAAAAATAAACGAAGTTTTTATTTCAATAAAAGATTGAATTTAATATACTTATACACAGCCGGACGGGACTTATCGTTTCTGATAACAATAAGCGATTGATAACATTAACCGTAATCACATAATGCGGCGTCCACTGTATTGTCGTTGCGCTACCAAAACCCATCATTGGCAGTAAATCTGATTTTTCCTTCTTTATCGATTCAGGAGAAATTGAACATTCTATGTCTCCCCCGAAAGCACGCTATGTCTACACTGATTCTGTGGAGAAAAAATTTAAAACCCGCTTTTTGTTAACATAGAAGACTACGCTTCTAAATCCCT
>JAXGGA010012539.1:0-38363 GCA_038373865.1 Uloborus plumipes
ATATGGCAATTTTTAAATCCCTGGATGTTCATTTTTATTAGATGCACTTTAGTGTATACCAGAATTTATCATTCGACAAAATTTAGAGTTCCACCAAAAAAAAAACCGACTTTCTGCCCTCCCAAAAATTCCCATTCTGGGCACCTCTAAGAGAGGAGATAATAATCAACTAGACGACGAACAATAACACAGGAACGTTGGTAGCATTCCGCTCTGAGAAACAGAAAAGAAGAATATTATTCGTAGAATTCCAACTTGAATTTCCAACTGCGTTGGGACAGCGAATGAGCTACACCAACAGTGTACAATGAGATTTATAGTTTAGTGAAAAATGCTCAGCAAAAGTACTCAAAATGTCAATATATTTTAATATGAGCAATAATAATACTGCATTTCACACACCATACAAAATTACAGAAAAATAGATTTTTAAAATAGTCCGGGAGCTAACTGTCAAAAATCAATGGAATACTGCAAATCGTGATAAGAAGATGCCACTTGGTGGGAATGTTGTTCAGGGCTATACATTGAAATTAAGACCCAGAGGCACTTTCAAAAACCGTTTTAATCCAAGATGGCGGCGTTTTTCAAAATGGCGGCCTATGCTACTGCCTTTGCAATTTAACTCACACAAAAGAGGTTTTTATATCAAATTATATGTTTTTCAGGCCAAGGATTTCATTTAGTATGTTGAAAAAAAGCTAAATGTTCATTTTGATGTTTATTTTTTTTATTTATTTTTAAGAATTATATTGTTTACGAGAAGACTACATGTAGAATCCAAAATCTTTTAGAAAGTTAGCCAAATTGCGACCAAGGAAAATAAACTGGGGAACCTGGTGCGGTGGTAACCTAATCATACTCAAATTAGTCTCCTAAGAACTCCACACACATCTCCCAGCGGTGCTGCTATTGTTAGAAGCATTCCGAGAAGGTCCGTTTAGTCTGTGGAGTTAGCGACAAAAACAACCGAAATATTTCACTTCCGGATACCAGTGTGAAATTTGGTACAGAGCTTATGTACATATATAAGAACAAAAAACCACCGGGAGACACTTGATCAGGGGTCATGAACTCCCGTGATGACGTCATCAAGATGGCCGCTTTTACAGGTAAATACGTTCGTTTAATTGCTTAATACTCCATCATAGATGGAAATATTGCAAAACTCAAATGTATCATTTGAAAGCTCTTTGAAAGAGCTATTTGGAAAGATTTAATTTTTCTTTCTAAGGTCAAGGTCCCACCTTTAATGACGTCATCAAAATGGCCGCTTTTACAGGTAAATACGTTTGTTTGACTCCCCCTAAAACTCCATCATAGATTTAAATATTTCCAAATTCAACTATATAATCTGAAAGCGCTTTAAAAGATCTATTTAGAAAGATTTATTTTTTTCTTTCTGAGATCTAGTGCCCACCTATGATGACGTCATCAAAATAGCCGCCTTTACAGGTAAATACGTTTGTTTAACTGCTTAAAACTCTATCATAGATTAAAGTATTGCAAAACTCAAATATATCATCTGAAAGCTCTTTAAAAGAGCTATTTAGAAAGATTTAATTTTTCTTTCTGAGGTCAAGGTCCCATCTGTAATGACGTCATCAAAATGGCCGCTTTTACCGGTAAATACAATTGTTTAACTCCCCCTAAAACTCCATCATAGATTTAAATATTTCAAAACTCAATTATATCATCTAAAAGCGCTTTAAAAGATCTATTAAGAAAATATTTAATTTTTCTTACTGAGGTCAAGGGCCCACCTGTGATGACGTCATCAAAATGGCCGCTTCTACAGGTAAATACGTTCGTTTAACTCCCCCTGAAACTCCATCATAAATTTAAATATTTCAAAACTCAACTATATCATCTGAAAGCTCTTTAAAAGAGCTATTTAGAAAGATTTAATTTTTCTTTCTAAAGTCAAAGGCCCACCTGTGATGACGCATCAAAATGGCCGCTTTTACAGGTAAATACGTTTGTTATACATTTTCAATTTAAAATTTTTATAACTTTTTAACTATTTGTCTTAGAAAATAAAACCAAGCACTATAAAATAGCTCTTTTAAAGCGCTTTCGGATGATATATTTCAGTTTAGCAATATTTAAATCTATGATGGAGTTTTAAACAGTTACATGAGCCCATTTACCTGTAAAAGCGGCCATTTTGATACGTCATCACAGGTGGGCCCTTGACCTCAAAAAAAAATAAATAAATCTTTCTAAATAGATCTTTTAAAGCGCTTTCAGATGACATATTTGAATTTTGAAATATTTAAATCTATGATGGAGTTTTAGGGGGAGTTAAACAAACGTATTTACCTGTAAAAGCGGCCATTTTGATGACGTCATTAGAGGTGGGGCCTTGACCTCAGAAAGAAAAATTAAATCTTTCCAAATAGCTCTTTCAAAGAGCTTTCAAATGATACATTTGAGTTTTGCAATATTTCCATCTATGATGGGGTTTTAAGCAATTAAACGAACGTATTTACCTGTAAAAGCGGCCATCTTGATGACGTCATCACGGGAGTTCATGACCCCTGATCAAGTGTCTCCCGGTGGTTTTTTGTTCTTATATATGTACATAAGCTCTGTACCAAATTTCACACTGGTATCCGGAAGTGAAATATTTCAGTTGTTTTTGTCGCTAACTCCACAGACTAAACGGTCCTTCTCGGAATGCTTCTAACAATAGCAGCACCGCTGGGAGATGTGTGTGGAGTTCTTAGGAGACTAATTTGAGTATGATTAGGTTACCACCGCACCAGGTTTCCCAGTTTATTTTCCTTGGTCGCAATTTGGCTAACTTTCTAAAAGATTTTGGATTCTACATGTAGTCTTCTCGTAAACAATATAATTCTTAAAAATAAATAAAAAAAATAAACATCAAAATGAACATTTAGCTTTTTTTCAACATACTAAATGAAATCCTTGGCCTGAAAAACATATAATTTGATATAAAAACCTCTTTTGTGTGAGTTAAATTGCAAAGGCAGTAGCATAGGCCGCCATTTTGAAAAACGCCGCCATCTTGGATTAAAACGGTTTTTGAAAGTGCCTCTGGGTCTTAATTTCAATGTATAGCCCTGAACAACATTCCCACCAAGTGGCATCTTCTTATCACGATTTGCAGTTTTCCAACAGTTAGCTCCCGGGCTAAAATACCATATAAGTGAAATATTAACACAATGCTAATATGGTGAATTGACTCGCTTTTGCGCACAATTTTTTTAAAACCTTGGTGTTATAATAAAAACATTTCGAACTTCTTATACCGTGATTGACGGGAGACCTCTGCATGGCGTCTTAAAGTAAAATTAATTTCATACTCTCCGCACTTTTCCCCTGATGGCTGCCATACTTACGGCGGTATGGAATTTTTCCCACTTAGCTTTTGCAACAATGGTCGAATGCAAACGGTTAAACCTGCTTTGTGCGTAAACTATTATTCTATTGAAAAATCAACGTTAATAGAGTACAACTTTTTCTTAGAAATGTGTGCTTTGTTTATGTATGCCTAACTTTGTTTGAAAACGTTTAGAAATAACTGAGATATTAGAATATGAATAAAAGCGTGAGTCTAATTCGATAAACATAAGACAAATGAATTGCCTCAGGGGGTCAATTGCCCCCCCCCCTACTTTGGAAAATCAATGCATTTGCATGTAAGTAGGCGTGGTTTCCGTCATTTTTTGTCAAATTTATATTGTATATACACCCTTTGCCCCCCCCCCTCCCCCCCAATCCCCTGAAAATATTCGAAATGACGGTCCTGTCTTTCGTACGGTTTCCATGGAGACGACGCAAAATTTCTAAACTTGATACGCCTATTCTAAAGTAACCATGTATAGTAGTTGCTCAAACGCTCTCTACACTTTTAAACAAGAAGTTCTGTCAAGAACTAAACGAGCCTACTTTCCCGTACATCGACATCGGCATTCTAGCATCTGATCATTATTCTCTTGATTATCTAAGACTAAAAATTATGTCAAACATACCTTTTTAGCACTTGAAGCTGATTTCTAAAAGCAAAATATACCCCTCTCATCAGATGAAATAGACACATAAAAAGTAAATAAATGAATAAATAAAGTTTTGTCGCACCTTTTAAAGAATGTAACTGTTACAGTTCTTCCGTAGAAAAATTCCTCAATTGTTTTCAAAAAAAAATTAAAAGTACAAAGTACATCAAAACACATTTTATCAAAGAAAGAAAAAAAAAAAAAAAAGAAAAAAAAAACTCGTCCGCTGATAAAATGTCTCGAATTTCACTTTTAATCCGTTGCCAGTTGTTAAATATAAATAAAGAATAAAATGCTCTCGTGAATGAAACATTTTTGTTACAAAAAAAATCGTCTGCCAAAAATAATAATAATAAGAATAATAATAATAATAAATTCAATAAAACAAATGAATAAATAAACAAAAAATCGTCTGCACAGTCAGTCATTTTTTTCGGACTGTTTACTCAAAAGTTATTAGGGGTGACAGCTTGCTTGAGCGGTTCAATGTTGAACGAAAAATTGTTCAAATCGGTAAATGTAAATACGGGAATGAAGTATCCTTGAAAAGTTCTTTCCAACAAAAAAAAGTTTGTTCAAATCGGACTGTTCATTAAAAAGTTAGTATCGCGGGACCGGTTGTTTGAACGGCTCAAATTTGAACCAAAAATTGTTCAAATCAAAAAATCAAATATAGGAATGAGCTGTACTCGCCGAGATCTTTCCAACAAAAAAAAGTTCGTCCAAATCGGAATGTTCATTCAAAAGTTATTAGGGGGGGACAGACAGACCGACCGACAGACAGACACACAAATTCCCCATCTCAATACCCTACTTTCAAATTTTTAATTTTTCGATATTCATTTTACCTCTTTATTTTTTTAACTTGGCGATATTTTTTCGATGCATTAAGCTACTTTTAATACTTTTTTTCGTCTTTCTTTTATTTTTAACGGGAAAGTAGGCTAAAAACGAATTTCACTGCGTTACAGGGAGTAGCTTCGACTTGTGCTTCGAAATACGGATGCAAGGGCGTACAGCTAACTTCGCTTTATTAAAAAGTGAACGTAAGAGCTCTATTAAGAAGTTGTTCGGGCATAATGCATTCAAATAACTTGTGATGCTTAAAATATACCCTGAAAGACATTTTTTTCTCAAATAAACAACAAATTTAGTTGTGTTTCCCCCAGACATTTTTAGGAGGGCGCTGCGACTTGCCCCTTTTAAACATACGTACGATGCGCTCTTCTTGCTCTAAGCTGCTTAAAGTTTCAGCAAAACTTCGTCACATTGTATGTATTACATACAAAAATACTATTAGAAACATTTGTGTTTTTATGCATAGTATACAAACAGTAAAAAAGAAATTTCTGCTGCAAAATTTAATTTCGAAATCGAACCTTTTTGATCAGGGGAAAAGCCTATTTGGGGTACCTTATATTAAAACTGAATCCTGAATATGATATTTAAAAAGTATTTCTGAATTGATATTATGATTTTTAACTAGTTATTGAAAATAGTAGAGGTTGAAAGCGCTCATTTAGAAAAATAGGCACGTTTTCTATCAACTTGAGACAGTTTCCTTCGGTGATTACTTTTAGTCTCAACATAAGTAATCTCAAACTGTTGCAAATGAATAATATAAAAATAAATAAAAAATAAATTAATAAATAAAATTAACTAATAATGATAAATAAATAAATACATAAATAAAAGCCTTTAGTGTTCGCGAAATTAGCACTCTATAAAAATTGGTTCATAAAAATCAGAAGTAAAGAAACTCAAAAGCAAAAAATTTACAATTCATCACACAAGTTTCAATTCAATTCACCCAAGTAAACACAGTTATTACGAATGAGAAAATTTTGAAAAGCAAAATTATTACACACAAACACAAATATAGTGTATGTGAATGGAGTTAAAACAAATATGATCCGTCTAGACGAAATTCAAACAGTTTCAATAACAAACGAAAAGCACAAGCGAATTTTATTTCCATATCCTTTCTGAAATCACCTGTTCACTTATTTGTCGCTTCATCGTGGTTAACCACGGCGGTTAACAACATTTTTCATTCCGTTTAATAGGAGAAATTTTCCACCATACATAAGAATAATATCTCAGCTTGCATGTTAATGTGTCTCAAAATAATAACAACCACGAAATATTGTTACATTAGCCTTAACATGGCCAGATCAAACCAGTAATATCCAAGTTCTGGTAAAAGTTGGTTTGCCCCACCCCCCTCTCCCAAACACGTGCAAGAAAATTCGCATATTTTTAAAATAACTGCCGTGCATTAAAAAGAAAATAATCAAAAATTCAAACACATATTGCCCCAGGTTCGAATAGGGTAGTTTTCGATTTTTCAATTTTATTTTTATATGATAGAGTAACATGTGTGAACATCATCGGTGAAAAAATTTTTGCGATACGATAAGTAGTTTTTTTTTAAATAATTTTTAAAGTTCAAGAAAATGTGACGTCACTCGGCTGCGGAAGAAACATCATCGGTACTTCCGCCGCCCCTCAGCCGACCGGGAGAAGCGAGGGAAACGCTTGGCTACGTTGAAGACGCACTTGAAGAGTATTAACTCCTCGTGATTTTGGAAGATTTAAATCGCTCGTCCTCTCGAAAATAGGCAAAAACCATCATTGATGTCACTTGAGGGAGATTGTTGGACTGTCCTTTGACGTATCCTGTCTCCATCATGCATCAAAAGTATTATTAAATATCTAAAAATTAAAAATAACTACGCGCTCAAAATGTCCGTAGCGATAACACGGGACCGTCGCGTAGAGCTGAGGATTGAGGCCGAGTGACGTAACTCGTGACGTATCAAAAAAGCGCGCTTTTGCGCGTCGGATTTTTAAAAATTCATTAAAAATCAATCGTTGTGTTTTAAAATATGGCAGTGGTGAATTTTGGAGTTTTGAGGGTCAAGTAACAATATTTAATGATCAAAATGGGGATTTTTAATAGGTCACAACTACCCTATTGGTATAAGATAGGTATCTCCCTATACACATACATATGTGTATATATATATATATATACAGGGTGTCCACTCCAATCGTGGACCAATAGCTAATTTCTAAACCGTTAGAGATAAGCATAGAGTTTATTTAGGAAAAAATCTCCAAATTACGAAAGGAATTTTGGGTCTATCCAATGTTTTTCAAAAAATCAAATTTTGAAAGAGTTACGAAATTTAAATTTTTATACAGCCCCCCAGTCCTATCAATCATATTTAGTAAAACATTCTTGACACTGTAACGTTTAAAACTAAAAAAAAATCACTCTTCTACCACAAAAATTGACCGAGTTATGACGTTTTGAAAAATCAAGATTTTGCATTGTTTCATGACGTCATCGAGAGATCGCTTAAGGGACCGTATGCGAAATCCTTCAAAATCTTGATTTTTCAAAACATCATAACTCGGTCAATTTTTGTGGTAGAGGAGTGATTTTTTTTTTAGTTTTTAACGTTACTGTGTCAAGAATGTTTTACTAAATATGATTGATAAGACTGGGGGGCTGTATAAAAATTTAAATTTCGTAACTCTTTCAAAATTTGATTTTTTGAAAAACATTGAATAGACCCAAAATTCCTTTCATAATTTGGAGATTTTTTCCTAAATAAACTATATGCGTATCTCTAACGGTTTAGAAATTAGCTATTGGTCCACGATTGGAGTGGACACCCTGTATATATATATATATATATATATATATATATATATATATATTTTTTTTTTTTTTTGGTGGAAATTTCGGAGAAATTTCCGTTCGCCAATACTTTAAACCAGTGGTTCCCAACCTGGAGGCTATCGCCTACAAGTGGGCGATTTGGCTCCTCAAAGGGGCGGTACATTCTTGAGGGGCGATAGGGGGTTGAAGAGTATTTAGAAGAGAAAACAGTAGCAATAAAAGTGTAGTGAATATCGAAATTGTAAACATGTACGAAACCGGTTGTTCAGAGTTCGGACAATTAATTACAAGAAAAGAAAGAAACAAATTAAAGTACGAGAGCTTCCTCCATGCATCTCGGATGAACCTTAGGAAGTATTTTGTCATTCAATGTCAATTTTATGAATTTTTAGATTTTAAATTTATTTTCCTTCAAATTTTAAGTTTCAATAATTCTCCGACAGATTTCAGTCTAGAAAAGAAAAAAAAAAATTCTGGAAGAATGATTTTAGTTATTGAAATGTTACCCTTCAAATGCTTATCAGTTCGCTTTGTGAAATAAAAAAAATAAAGGTATTTCATTTATCTCCATATATTATTTCTCTAAGCCGAATCCTATACCCGGTCGAAACTCGCTCATTTCTTTATCGAATTGCAAGAAAATTTATGATTTTGAAGCTTATCCCGCGGGCTATTGACGAAAATTAGACCCACCCTCTAAAAAGTGTCGGTTCGTTTTTTATTCGAACTTCAATTTTTGGGCACAAAATTGACTCTATCTAGCGAAATAATTGTCGTATCGTCTCCATTTTGGTTTCATTCGAAAGATTAAAAAAATGCGTTCTTTAGAACGTTTCTCCGCTAGCGCCGTGTAACGAGAATCTCGAAAATCCACGTTTAAGCGACTTATAAGCGATTGAAGTTTCAAAAAGTTAAATTTTTTGCTCAACTGTCAAAATCGTTACATTGTTGTTCAAATCAATTTTAAATGCGACATTTCAAGCCGAGGCTTAGCTCGGTAAACCCTAATTGTAACTTTTATTGTTTCAAAATACTATGGTAGTTTTGCGATAACGTTAGTATTTAGTTTAGTAGTAGCCTTGGGTATTTGATTTTAATATAGGGTATCACTTTTGTAGTAGTTGTAAAAGTGAACGTGTCTTTGATCTCTTTGAAAAGTTGTCAGAACGACGGCAGTAGATGGCGATGTTGTGCAAATGAAGCCAATAAAAATTGTCGTATTAAATTTTAAGTTTAGATTTTTTTTTTTTTTTTTGCGGAATTCCGCACGGGTCACCTAGTTTATTAATATTTTTATAGTTTAAAAGTGATTGATTATAATTGCTTTATTGCGTACATTTAACTTCAAATAAAAGTTAGGTACTCATATTTTTAATAATATCGATGTGCAATTGCGAAAAAATTTATGCTTTTTCAAAGAAGTAAAGGGGGGGGGCGATAGGTGTCAGTCAGCGGCTTGAAGGGGGCAATGAGCTCAAAAAGGTTGGGAAACACTGCTTTAGACAAATCAGAACTTTTGGCCGAATTTTGATTTTATCGAAAAATGAGAGCGGGCCCTGAATTAAAATCGTTAAGCAGAAAAATTACAGGGGAGTTGAATAAAATGAAAAAATAATATTTCATTGGAGGGGGGGGGGGATCTTTCTTCTCACCACCGATTGAAAAAAATCCAAAGATCAAGACGAAACAGCCCAGAATGTAAAATCGACGTTGCTGACAGATATTGGCCATTCCTGACTCCTGATCTACACAATCACCATTAGCAACATACTTTCGAGCACCCTTCAAAAACTCTTCAACACAACCGACCTCCACTGGCTTGGGCAGATGGACGGCAATGTTTAAAACCTCACGTCACAGCAGCTGTGTCCACAAACACACAATATGGGAAACAGTAAAAAGGAATGCTGGCATTGTGATTACTCAGTCTAGGAAAAGTAGGGCGAAGCTGTAACGACTTGTTTTGCAACATTAAAATGCGGCAGGCAATCACGAAACTGTGGTCAATAACGCAGGTACATTGTCCACGCTTATTTAATCATGAAGGGGCACCTCACGATTAGTTTACAGCCTGAGCAGTATCGTGTGTAACTAACGGCGTTCAAAACACTAATGTTTTCGGAACCAATTAATTTGTAACGTGATCGTGCAAGAGGTCTATGACGAAATGCATGAAAGCCAGTGATAATTAAAATATAATTTGCTATTGAAATGACAGAGACTTAACATGGCAGCGAACAATGTTTTGATTTGACAGAGTCTTATGTGTTGTATACGAAGTTATTTTTTAAAGATGTAACTTTAAAAAAAAAAAAAAAAAAAAGTGTTATAAAACTCCATTTATGCCCTTCATTAGCTATTCTATATTTAATTTTAATGAGTAAAACAAAGAACTGAACATTTGTTTTTAGTTTTTAAAAACATTTTTTCATCTTTTCTGTTCCTTCTTTCCCTCTTTTTGTACTTTTTGTGGTATGGAAGAAAAAGAATGATGTTTTGAAAAACGATAGTGAATATTTATTTATTCATTTATTACCGTTAAAAAATAATTTTCGGTACAAGCTATACCTGTATTTATTAGCACGCTTTAATGCGAGGAGAAAGGGGGGGGGGGGGGCAGAGGCGGGATTTTTGAATTATCTGAGAAAATGAGTTGATAAGTTGCTGAAACTGTGAACATGCAATAGAAGGGAAAACTAAAAAACATTTGGCAGTCCAGTAAAGTCACTCACTGATCTGTTCGGTGTTCCATAAACTTCGATTCTCTGATCGCATCATTTTTTTTTTTTGTAGTTTTTCCCTTCCCTCCATCTTTTTCTGGATTGCTCTCTTTTTTAGAGAAATTTAATTTCAACGGAGATATATAATCAGCAATGGCAGAGTGCTTCAGAATTCAAGTAGCATAGGCTACCAAAAAAGGGTGTTGTACTATTTGTAGCAATTAAAAAAAAAAATAATAATAATAAATAAATAAAATAAAATACTAGTAGCGAGAACACAAAAATCTGACTAATTCAAGCGGCCTCAGCCAGATTTGATTTGCACACAGGAAGAAAGTGATGAGAAATAATGAACTCAAGCACCAAAGCGAAGGAAACAACTGTTTACTAGAAAACAAACTTATTACTGTGCATCAAAATGAATCGTGATAACTAGGAAACAAAGGACAGAAATAATCACATGTAAATCAGTGCACAAAATAACTATCTGAAGCATAATAAACAAAATCTCATCAATGACATGAAAATTGTGCAACGCAGGAATTCAAGCGCATGAGATGGCAATTACATTATGCTATGATTTTATTCAATGTTTGATTGTGAGAATATCTTTTCTTTTCCTTTTTTTTTTTTTTTTTGTCACATTTGATCTAAAATTTGTCTGATTATGATTCAGATTTCCCACGCTCATTAAAAAAAAAGAAAGAAAAAAAAGGAACTTATTTTTTAAAAGCAATTAATGCATTACACATTCATCGGGGAGGGGAGGACTTATGAAATAAAAAACAGTTATATTTTCAACACCTCTACCAGCGTATTTCATGCATTGAATATTGTTTTTACATCTCGAAAATTTAGTCAAGCGAGTTCCTTTCCTTTATATTTTAAGTTTAAGCATAAATTCGAATTCTGACAAAAGGAAAACGGGCGAGGAAGGGGTTGATTGGGATTGGAAAATTTTTGCATTTGAATGTTTTTCAATTAAAATTTCAAGCATTCTACAGAGTAAAAAATCAAAATTACACATATCTTCCACACTTCAATCTTTAGAATTTTACTATGGATTAGGCAGCTACTTTGGTCCATGGTTTTCACTGTTTTCGAAAATTTCATTCCTCCAAAATGTATATCACTCCTCGAAAAGTATCAAGGAGTATTTTCACGACTTGCTGTATCTCTGATAGCTGATGCATTAAGTTGGACTGTGGAGCTCATCCTTAACAGCAAAGGCCCACTCATTGTAACGAAATTTCACGACACCTTCCATCCCAATCCCCCCCCCCCCAAATCGAACAAACAACCCCTAAAAATTTCAATGGTGCATTCTGCGCTATAACCCCCTCCCCCTCCCTTTAGGCAACCCCTGAGTTAGAGATGAGCGAGAAAATGCACAAAAAAGACGCAGCAGCTCGATGGAGGTAATTGCGTTCCATTACTAAATGAATGCAACTTGATCTTGTTGTTTTAGTGGCAACGACACGATGATTGGCGCAACTTATAGATATGATTCACCTGTGATATACAAGCGTCTTCCCGAGGGTTTCCGAACTGCAAAATCACTAACGTGATGGGAACGGGGGACCCTCGGGGGTGATGTGATATACAAGCGAGACTCATCCATTGAATTCCTCATTGTGTAGAAATTAAAACAAAAACCCTAAAAACCTTTTCTATTCATGATAGGTGATACATGAATGAATTTCAGTTTATCCATTTTTTTTAAATATCCAATTATGAAAAACGGGTTTTTGTATAAATTTTTACGAGCGCATTTCCTGGTTTAAGCAAGGTCAGTGTTACGTTCCATCATCAAAAAGCAACCAAAAAAAAAAAAAAAAAGTGATGACGCTAGGATTTACGACATTTATGTAACGATCACTGATGCTTGAAAATGCTTTGGAAAAGGCAATTAATTCTGCATTAATGTCAGGCTATGCCTCACAGATTATTTCCATTTCTTTGAATCCATCACAGAAGTAATATTTACGAATTCATAATGCTATTTATACAGCTGCATTGCATTATTTTTAAAAATAGCGAAAAAGAGATTCAGGTCTTTCCGGTACAGAGTAGACATTAAGAGACGATGTTAAAAATAGTTGTTTTAGCAGCCATTTACATACAAAAATCTCAACAGTCGTCAGATGTAGAACAGATGAACAAAAAAGTCCTCCCCTTTTTCTTAGAATAGCATTTATATCATAATAATGCAATGTTGATATTTCAACAAATAGACATATTTAAGGTGCGTTATGTGCAACTGAAACAAGCATATTGTGTCACGATGTCCCCGATATTAAGTTACTAACAAGAAGTTCTGTCAAGAACTAAACGAGTCTACTTTCCCGTACATCGACATCGGCATTCTAGCATCTGATCAATATTCTCTTGAATATCTGAAACTGAAAATTATGTCAAACATACCTTTATAGCATTTAAAGCTGATTTCCAAAAGCAAAATATACCCTCTCATCAGATGAAATGCACACGTAAAAAGTAAATAAACGAGTAAATAAAGTTTTGTTGCACCTTTTAAAGAATGTAACTGTTATAGTTCTTCCGTAGAAAAATTTCACAATCGTTTTCAAAAGAAAAAAAAAATTAATAAAATAAAAGTACAAAGAACATCAAAACACCTTTTTTCAAAGAAAGGAGAAAAACCTCGTTCGTTAATAAAATGTCTCGAATTTTATTTTTAATCTGTTGCCAGTTGTTAAAGATAAATAAAGAATAAAATGCTCTCGTGAATGAAAAATTTTTATAAACAAAAATCGTCTGCCACAAAAAATAATAAAAATAAAATAAAATAAAAATAATAATAATGAATTAAACAAAAAAAAATGAATAAATAAACAAAAAGTCGTCTGCCCAGTCAGTCATTTTTTTCTGAGCCTGCATTTCCGCCATGTTTGCGGAGTGGGAGTCGGAATCAGAGTCCTCACAGAAGATTTTTCAGAAAAGTACTTTACATACATTTTTTATCAAAACCGTTTTCTTACAAAGTTAGTTGAAGGAAATCCACCTTTAAGTTCAGAATCAACATTCAATTTAAATTTTCCAGTAGGCGCTCATGTTAAAATTTTTTCTGAACGGTTCATCATTGAACGAAAAATGGTTCAAATTGAAAAGTGAAATATGGGAATGAGTCTCTCCGAGATTTTTCGAACAAAAAAAGTTTATTCAATTCGGACGGTTCACTTAAAAGTTATTAGGTGGAGAAAGGTTGTTTGAACGACTCAAAGTTGAACCAAAAATTGTTCAAATCGAAAAATCAAATATGGGAATGAGCTGTACTCGCCGAGATCTTTCCAACAAAAAAAAATTTCGTTCAAATCAGAATGTTCATTCAAAAGTTATTAGGGGGGGGGGGGACAGACAGACCGACACACAAATTCCCCATCTCAATACCCTACTTTCAAATTTTTAATTTTTCGATATTTATTTCTTTTTTTTTTTGACTTTGTTTTGGACTTGGCGATATTTTTTTAACTTGGCGATATTTTTTGGACTTGGCGATATTTTTTAGATGCATTTAGCCACTTTTAATACTTTTTTCGTCTCTTTTATTTTTAACGGGAAAGTAGGCTAAAAATGGTTTCGAATCAATCAATAATAATAATGTAAAGGGCATATTGCACATGGAAATAATGAAAAACCCAGTGGGAAAAAACAGCCCTTGCAACCTGTTTTTTAATGTCTCAGCACAGAAAAGTTTATAGTATCCGCCCGCGGTGGGGTTGAGGTGAGGAAATCCCCTCTGAATTCTCTTCACAAACGACTCAGAAAGAAGCATGCAGCTATTTCATTATCAACACCGCCAGGCACTTGCACCCAACTTGTTGTCGCACGAAAATCAGTTTTGATAGGTTCAATTACTTTTTATTAATCAGGGCCGACGAGACGACGAGAGCCAAGAACTTGCCAGTTTGTTCGATAGACTCCCCCTTCCGCTATGAAACTTATAAAACTTAAACTAGTATTCAAATTCTGAGCCGAGCCTCTTATTTCTGATTAGGCTGACATGGCCTCACATCCGTCCTGATATTATTATGAATAATAAGTTGAACATTTTTAGCTTTTAACGCAACACTAAAGCTAGGGGGCTATCTACAAATGTCACGCTTAAGGGGGGGGGATGCGAAACTGTGAGTTTGTAACAAGGGGGTTGGGAACTAGCCAGAAATGTGACATCAAACTTTTTAAAAAATAAGAATACTGTCGGCCCCGCTTAATCGGGTTAACGGATAAACGAATACCCCGCTTTTTCGAATAAAACATCCCTGAACCGATGCCATAGACGCAATGTTAAAGATCCTCGCTTAAACAAATAATATTTCTTGAAACCGACAGTATTCGTTTAAGCGGGGCCGACAGTATATGATTTGAAAAATAGCGTGACATGTGACAGTGGGAACAGGGGCTAATAAGAAGTGTGACAATTTATGACAACGGAAGGAGAGGGGGTCAAACATGTTGAAAAATGTGGCACCATAAAGCACCCAAGTCACTATACATATAAGACTGGCATTACTGAGTTACTCTAAAATCTAACAGTTATATTTGAATTTTCCCAAGATGTTTGTCTTAAAACACATTTTCAATTTTATGCAAATTTTTTTCGCAAGTCTTGCTGTAAAAATTCAGATAATTAACTACGAATAATATCATTCAGGAAACCCTACATAAGTCGTGTAGTTTTTCAAAGATTATTAAATGCACAAAAAAAAAAAAAAAATTGAGAACAGCTTTAAACTTAACGTATTTTTCCAAAGCGTGTTACTACATTTGAAGTAAATGACCACACTTCTTTTTTTTTTTTTTTGCCATTCAACAAGCCAAAAAACATATTTTGAACGAAAAATGTAAATTTGCAATTATCAACTAAATCCCTTTGAAATTTTATGAAATTCACTAAAAAGTTTCCGCTAAGATGGTTATGTTAATGCACAGGATCAGATAATCGCAAGAGATAGCTAAACGTTTTCAGATTAAGACGACACACAGTTACTGTTTGGTTACAAAGATGGCGATATGGTTGACAGACTCAGCTTCCAGAAAATATAAAGTTGATTTTTAATTTAAAAAAAAAGGGAGGGGGATACTGATAAATAGTTGCCTCAGGTTTTTTCTCCAGAAATTGAAAAGCACGAACACAGCGAAGTACTAAACGTGCTCTGTGTACTTAAAACAAAAATCTTAGTTTAAATGTAAACCAAGTATGTTCGAAAGACACTGCTGCAGCCTTTTACAGAAATCAATTAATCAACGCGTTCATAGAAATATCATCAAAGGATGCTTCAATAGAAATCTTGAATTATTTTAGGTTATGTGAAATTTTAAATCCACTATCAAAGATGTCACGTTTATGCAATATTAATTAAAGTATCATTACATTTTCATCGTAATTGCTGAAAAGAGCTTTTCGAGTTTTAACAGGTAAGAAGTGAGAACATTTTTTCTCTCTATTTCATCTTTTAATGTTGTCAGTAGGGTGACGTAGCTTCAAAATCATTGTGACAGCGTTACTGCCAAGTTTGCTCAATAAGAATGCAAGAAATCAGGGAAGTCATTTCAAGTTTTTTTTCCAGGAGGGGGCAAAGGGTGCAAACTCAATGCAATTTCATCGTAAAATATCAAAAGTCACGCCCACTTATATGAAAATTCATTGATTTCTCAAAGACAGGGGGGTCACCCTGCCCCCCCCCTAGGGCCGTGGTGGTCCGATCGGTAAGGCATCGGACTCGTGTCCGGAGGGACCCGGGTTCGATCCCAGCCGATCAAAGATCCACCGCCTTGATTAATGGTGGCTGGGAGGCGTTAAAAATGTCGTGGTCACAAAGTCCTCCAAGTGAAACGATACCTCTGGGGGTGCTGGGCCTAGGGTTTGCTCGACCCTAGGTTCTGGTTCAAAATTAAGAACAGAGCGCCCTTCAGGGCCCTATCCCGGTTAAACCACGAAGCTGTGGTAGGTACGGGGGACCCTGGAGGTGTGAAATGAAATGCCCCCCCCCCCCCCCAAATGACGTTCCTGCAAGAAATATATAAAAAATTTAATAAATATACAAATAAATAAAATATATAAATAATAATAATAGCAACAACAATAATAAATTAATTCAATATCTTATATATATTATTTCCCTGGCCTGTTTTTCTGTCACTGCGCGAGATCTTTCTTCTTTCTTTTGAAAGTCTATGATTTAATTTCATTTTAAAGCTTATCGTACCGGCTATTGACGAAAAAAAGCCCCCCACTGTCTAAAAATTGCCCCCCTCCTCAAAAAACTTTTTTTTTCTGGTACTTTAATTTCAATGAATAGCATCTGAAAATTCAGACGCATTTGGAGCGGTTGGATACGGAGTCATGCTAACAATGGGAAAGCATGCGTTCGAATCCGAGCAGAAAACTATTGTTTTCAGGATTTTTTTTCTTCATTAAGAATTTCAATCCAACTTTTCATTAATGTGTAACACAAACTCAGAGGAGGATTCTGAGCTACAGTTCTGTTGTTGTTAAAATGAGGAAACAAAACATTGAATTTAACATGATAGATGGCAGTTTAACTTAAAAAAAAAAAAAAATTAACATAGTAGAAGCTTAAATTCCTATTTATTTTGTTGCTTTACTACGTATTAATTTGTATGTCTATAGTCGATACATACATACCGACCGATTCGATAAATATCGACATGGGTATCCACGTGAAACATCATATGTATTATTTCTTAAATTTGTTTTTTTTTTTTTTGGCGACAAAGCGTAACTTTTTCAATAAATCGTCAAATTTCAAAAGTAAGGCTTAAGGCATCATTTCAAAGATATTTTCCGCTGCTTTCATCAAAAGACACAGAGACAATTCGTATTTTGGTTGTTTGGCCGAAAAAAAAACGATCAATGCTTTTTGTTTTTAGAGTCATTCCATAGTGACTAACGTAACATTCAGAGCTGATTTTGTAACTGTGTTTACATGTAACTTAAAGGATAAAAAATATTTTTTAGTTATGCTGGTGGATTTACAATGTACATGGTATCTATGTATCATTTCTGCTAAGAATTTAAAACAAAATTACTGACAGTAGATATTTTTTCAACCAAAACAGCAGTGTGACTAACGTAACATTTTTGCAACCCTGAAAATTAATGCTCATGTTGTGAGGCAAAAATTTCTCAAAGTTAAGCAAGTGTTAAAAATTGAATGATATATTTGAAAAATGTGTAAAGTTGGCTTTTAAAAACATAAAACACATTTATTAAATCTTAATTTTTTTTAGTCTTAAGTGTCACTTTTACTCAAGATGGAGTGTGACTAACGTAACGTGACTAACGTAACCATCGAATAATAAGCAGTATTAACACACTTCAAACTATTTATTATGGCTAATCTCAGGGATAATTACAATAATTTTTCAATTTTTTAAACTTCTTATGTTGTATGATTTTTATTTATGTATTTATTCATTTATTTTTTGATACTTTTTTCACTTCGGTATTTTTTTTTCTTCGGCTGAGGTTGACATTTTCATGGAATGACCCTTTAATAATTAAGCATTGCCTTAAAGTATGGCATTCGTAAGGGAAGCCTAGTGGTCCAGTATAATTTAAAGCATCGTACTACTAATCATGAGTTCAAATCAGCGTGGTTCCAAAAATTGCTCAGCAGAATTGCGATCCAAGTTTCCATAAATATGCACTTTAAACTCATTGCTGGATATGCGAGCTAAAATTATGTTGCTATTAAAATCTGGAGCAAATTCTTACATTGGTAAATCGTAGTACTATGCTTTTTACAAAATTTTCAACAAATAAGAGGCATCAATTTCAATCCCCCCCCCCTTTTTTTTTTGTTAAAATCGAATTTGGGCTGAAAAATATTTTAATAGGTTTTTTCCTTCTCAAAATTGGAATTCAACTTTCCATTATTTTTGCACTGTTTCTCGAAGAGTTTTTCTTTCTCCTTTTGTGGGTACACCAAAGTTTTCGTCAATACTTCATCATGCTTCAAAAGTAAGGCATCATTTTAAAGATTTTTCACCGCTACCAATGAAAAATAATCAAGCAACTCACAATTTTTCCGTTATTTAAAAATTTACTTTAAAAAAAAAAAAAAAGACTTCAGCGTTCCTGCTGTCAAATGCGAAGGCTTCGCATGAGTCAGTATCAATTGATTTTCTATGCAATTAATCGGCAGTTGTTCAAAGGGAACGAGAATTTTTCATTTTTTGAATGTTTTATTTTTTACAACAAAAGGAACTAGAAAAATATCCTTCATGTAAAAGAATAAAGTCACCGCCGGAAATTCTTCAAATTTCTTCTGGGCGAAAGAATTATGGTATGATATTGTACGCAAAAAGAAGAAATAATTGTGACAAGGGGGGGGGGGGAATGCTGGACTGAAAGTTGAATATCTAAAAACCATAAGCAATACGCATATTTTTTTGGGAAAGCACTTGGGCGTCACGGCGCAATTTACGGGTTGAGTCGCAGATAAACACGAACAAGTCACGCAAGCAATCGCCATGACTACGTGTGACGTCAGGACAGCATCCAGAGAAAAAGAAGCCATTCCAAAGAACTTTGTTGTCAAACATGGGAAGAGGGATTAACCTTAAAATCATGGAAACCTTCACAGCTACGCGGCGGACCAAAACTAATTTCATTTCACTTTCAAAAGAATGGGACTTTCTTTTGTGATTCGAAAGGGGAAGATAAAGAAGGAAGAAAGTGGTTGCACAAGTTGCCATCTGCAATGATCACGAATGTCAGAGACGAAGGGAAGACAGAGAGGTTGGGATAAAACTTGAGGAATGTGCAATACATCACCAAAACTTGTGCCTTCCGTTGAGGCGGTTAGTACACCAAAAAAGTGGGTGGATGAGGGGGCGGGTGGGTCAAAGAACAATAATTTTTATTTTTTGAAAAACAAGCATACTTTTTGGATTCTAACGTCATTGAGAAAATGACCTTCAAAAAATTCGTAACACAGCCTGAAAAATCGAGATGGATTGTCAGAAAACTCCTTCTTTCAAATTCAAAGTTTAATACATTTTTCTATGAAATAATAAGAGAAAAATATAAAAAGATACTCATTAATTCCTTTCTTTAAACATTATGAATCAACGGAGATCGTCTTTTTTTTTTTGATCAATAGTTAATTTTGAACTTAAAAAAAAGGGGGGGGGGGGCTTTTTTGTTTGAAGTGAGGAGGCAATTGCTCTCCTTGCCTCTCCATACGAGCTGCCTATGGCTTTCTATGTAAGTATAATTTCTGTAATCTAGTTTAATATTTTTGAACAAGGCAGCAGTTGGGTCATAGCTAAGGTGACCATTATATCCAGTTTTCAGGCAACCGTCCCTTTTCCTTGATCATAGTAGCGAAACCAGTGGTTGGAAAAACTACATATTTTTTGTAGCCAACTACAACTACTTTTTTATAAATGTAGTTAACTTCAGCTACAACTACTTTTTTTTTAATGTAGCGAGCTACACTACTTTTGAAATGTAATTGTTACTTCGCTACTTTTTAAAAAATAAATAAATAAATAAAAAGAATACACCGCTTGAGGATAGACCGAAAAAATTCGAAAAATGGTTTAGATTAAAAAATTACCTCATTCGAATATGGAATAGAAATAGGAATTGTCTTTGAACTTATTTGTTACTTTTCCTTTTTGTTCCTTTTTTTTTTTGCTAAAATTTGTCCTTTTTTAGATTTTTTTATAATTTTTACGAATATTCGCCACAAGAACCACCTTGTTTTTTCCTTCGTTCTCTTTTTTCTTTCATTTATTTATTTATTTATTTAATTTAAAGTAGTTTCTAGAAATCGCTACAAACTACTATTTTTTTGTATCGCGCTACCCGCTACTCTACTTTTTTTAAAAAGTAGTGTGCTACACTACAAACTACTAAAAAATGTAGCTACTACAGTAGTTTCGCTACTTGTAGCGCGCTACTTCCGACCACTGAGCGAAACACAGAGAGAAATATGCAATACACCGCCAACTCGGTTATTTTAATCCATGCTGATAAGTGTATAATAAGCAGGAAACTGCAGTTCATGGATCGAAAAAACCGAGTTGGCGGTGTATTGCGCATTTCTGCCTTTTAGCCCTTGCTTAGGGGCGGTAACTCACTGCTTTATACGGAAAGAAAGGTGAAAGGTCTTGCTTACTGAAGTGGGAGAATGTCATACTGGGAATGCTCCAACTGAAAGTCTTGAATTCTATAAACATTTTTATGTTTTTAATTTGAAGTACACGAACTATGGAATATATTATGTTGTTTGTCCAGTCCTAATGTACGAATAGTAAATGGGTATTTTCACTTATAATTTGTGGGCTAGCGTAGAAGCAAGGTTGCAAAAGAAATATAGAATGCGAGACTGAATTACATGAAATCCTCAATCCTGCCAAGAATGTTACTGTTATTTAAAATCAGCCCCCAGTGGCGGCTCATGCATTAATTTAGGCCTGCAATTATATGTTTGCCCAGTAATGCTTACAGAAATAAAATGAAGGAAACAACAGTTAGTAAATTAATACTGAGCGATGTAAAATAATAAATTCAATTAATACAAACTTGCAATGCAAAATTATCTCATTTGATTTGATACATAGGTTTTATAGCAGTAGTTTGCAGAGATGACCGATTTTCCATATATCACTGACGTTAAGAAAGCTAGATCTCATAATTTTGCCATTTTCAGAAAGTGAAAATATTCATCACATCAAAAGTGTCACGTCTCAAGAGAGGCGGCGCACCTCCTCACACATTACAAGACTACATGCAAAAAGAAAAAGAACATTCATGCCTAAAAACACCCCCTCTCTCTCCTTAAAATTTTGACAATCTGCACCATGAGTTTTTGAAAGCCTCTATCAAATTAAGGAATGCATAAAAGGCATAGATGCGGGCACGCTTAGATAGACTAGATGTGGCCATGCTTACAAGTTTTTTTTTTTTTTTTTTCAAATTTTAATTCAAATGTTGCAATTTCATTTCATGAAAAAATGAATTCTAACAATTTTAGAACTAAAAAATCTCACTTTTATAGCTGTGATATTTTAATTAATTTTTAATTTTAATGTATGTATAAATTTTTAAATAAATTGGAATACACTGGTTTAACACGCTATGGTCCCACTCGCTTACCTATGGTCGTACTCAGACTAGTAATGGTCATGATAGCTGATTCGAATTACTTTCAGGAAATACACAAAATAAAATACATAGCAATATTAAAGCACTTATTTTTCTTACAATATAATCAAATTTAAAGGATCTTGTATAACAAATAGGTGAGAGGGGTAATGAAATTGGCAATCTCTATGCCTTTAAGGAATAGGTGTTGAAAATGATAAAAGAAAGACTAAAAAAAAGGAAATGTTATAAAAATCAATAAAAAAAAGAAGAAAAAGTGAGGAGAGAGAGCAAAATGAGAAAAGTCGAAAGTTTTCTCCCTAACACAAGAGCCAGACATTCTCTGCCCCTGTACACAGTGAGGAGGCACCTTCCTCTCCACCCCCTTGGTTAGGGACAAAGGGAAATCTTGGGCACAGGAGACTTGGGACCTTGGACGGATGTTACAATGGGGTGTCATCGCTCACCGATCTTTTTAATTCAGCCACTGTGATTGGCTAAAAGCGGAGGTGTGCTGCGTGCCGAAGGCCAGCGTGCCCTCTGTTTTCCTAGCTGTGCAAAGTGCTAAAAGTGGAATTTAAAAACTTTCTTGTGTCGTATTAGCGATGTGCAAAAGGGGAAGAGAAGGCTAAAGGTTAATACATGTTTTGTGCCTTTTTTTTTGAACCAAAATACAAAATGATGTATTTTAATTATGTATTTTCTTTTCTTCATTTTATCTAGGTGGGCCTGGCCCACCGGCCCATAGTGAGGACCCGCTCCTGTGAGCCCCCAATATACTCGAACAAATTTCAACATTAGAAAAGATTCTACTGCATCACTTCATTCTTTTTTAAATGTTCATTTATTTTATTTTATTTTTTAGATTATAAACACAATCTATAAAAATGTGTGACAATTTTTTTTACCTTTGGGTGGATGGACTTCAGGGTCTTAGGGAGGAAAGGATTGTGCACTCCTGTGTAAGTGATTCAATCATAAAAAGTGGTATAAATGTACAAGGGCGTAGCTAGGGGGGTGCAGGGGTGTGCAGATGCACCCCCCTAGATCAGAGCCAATGGTAGGTCACTGTGACCTCCCATTTTATTTATTTTTTTGACAAACGATTTTGTCCCCTTTCATGCTTTTCATTGTAACATGCTGGTGCAGAACTATAAAAAAACTACTGTTTTGTTCTTTTAGAAATATTTTATACCATCCATTGGTTTAAGGTGTGCATGACTGAATAAAGTATAGTTTCTTTGAGTTCATAATTTCTTCCTTTTTTTGTGCTAATAGAATTTCAAGCACTTTTTTCTCTTTCTTTCTTGCTTTTTTCTTTCTGTTTTTATTGAAAAATTTGACTTTTATGTAATTTTTTGGGAATTTTATATAAACTGCGTTATTATATCTAGTATTGATTACTTTTCAGAAAATGATAGTAAGCTTGCTTGTTTTTGAGGAGAAAATTTTTAATTTACTGAATGAAACTCAGAACTTTACTGTGAATGATTAAAAAATAAATAAATAAAATACAAGAATGCATACTAATCTATGCCTATCAAAAGAGACGTGAGGCGTCACGAAAATAAATAAATAAATCACAGAAAATAAATAAAGAAGTTCAGCCTTGCAATACTGTCTCACTATTTTCAAATTTCATCAGCCAATTTGTATCGGATAATAACTTTTTGGGAGGTCACAGTGACCTCCTTTTGGGGTGTCACTGCATGCACCCCCCTAACGTGAGTCCTGGCTACGCCCTTGTAAATGTATAAGTTCTAGCTTAGTGGTCGTTAGTCGCCAAGAACCATTTAATTAAAAATGGTTTCCAAAGAATTACGTCCCAGTCAAAGAAACTTTGAATTTGCCAAATGGTACACTGAATTTTTCCAAATAATAAAATATGCATATGTACATATAAATACATTTAATGAAAATGAACATTCATGCATTTAATAATTGCAGTTATGCCCCAAACTTTGCTAAATAAGGATATTTTTGGAAAAGCGCAGCAACTGCCCGTGACCTCCCATTGGGGCACCTCTAGTCCCAGTCACCAAAAGTGGCAACCATGTTTCTTTATTTCTTACAAATAGTATGATGCTATATGCGTTTGACCTCAAAGTGAAGTTTCACATAGGCACTGTTTGAGCCTTTCCATTGAGTCTTTACTAAGGGTTAAATTAATTTTGTACATTTTTTACGTTGTTATTTTTACATTGAATATTTATTTTATTAACAAAATCAATGATTTCGGATGTTTTTTAAAAATTACGAGTATTTAAAATTAATTTGTTTTTTATGATTCCTCTCCCTTCCCGTAAAAGGTTAGACACCCTGAAAATAACCAGGTCAGGCAACAGAAATTTTTTGACTAATAAATAAACTAAAGTATGCTTGAGTTATCACATCAGCTTTCGGTTAGTTATGTACTACTTTCAAATGTTTAAGATTTAAAAATTTGTAAAATAGTCACTTCTTTTGGTGTGCTTATAATTAAAAAATAAGTCCCATGAAATATTGTTCGTGTAGTTCTTGTAGAAAATCGCAATTTTTTAAATTGTTGACTGGTTAATATTTCCTTGTAGGGAATAGGTTATTTACTGTTTTGCACTGCACATACAAACTTTTAAATTAAAATGGATACCAAAGGGACAAAAGTCGCTGCAATTTTTTGTGACTATGGTAGCTAGTGCTTACTGTTAGACAGGGATGAAGTTCAGTTTCAAAGTCTTTTAGCAAAAAAGCTAAATTTATACAAAAGGCTTTAGCAACATGCTGAATATGTTTACTGTCCTTCTAATTGCCTCTATGTATTTCATCTCTTGTTTAAAGCTAAATTCAAAATTCAGCCTTGACATCTTGAAAGAAATAAATTCATAGTAGGTAAAAAAAATTTCTTTCAAATTTAAAGTGAAAAATTTAGAATTCAGCACAAGTTATTATTTTTTTTTTACATTTTAAACTACATTTTTAGCAAACTCGATAAGAATAATCTAAAGATAAATTTTGTGAATGGAGGTGGCTAGAATGCTAGAACTAGATAGAAATTTTCAAACGGCCAGGGCAAAAAGGATGAACATGCGAGCGAATTATTAAAATAAAATACAAGAATGATTGAAAATAATTGAAAACAGAATGCTATTTATATCAAAGTGGAAGAATTGCAGAGTACATAAAAATTAGGGAATGTCACAGAAGTGGATGTAATTGGATTTCAAAAATCGGGACTAGCGTGTAAACGTTAATAACTGGTACAATGGGTAATAGGGTGTATCGAAAAAAACTTTTTTTCGAAATTCAATTTACTAAGTTGATAAAAAGTTGCCCCTACCTACCCACATATTCCACAAAAAATTTCAGTCTAATCAGAAATTGTTTAGGTGTTCCGCACGAGGCCTAAAGTTTGAGAATTTCTTCAAAAATATAATTTTTTTCTAATTTTTTTAAAAATTAAGAATAAATGTTAAAAATAATTCAAGTTGAAAAATGTACACCGCAAAGTCGGAGGATAAAATTGGGTTTGAAAAAAAGTACATTAACTTGTAAGCTTTTCCCATGCAAGATTGCTTCGATACAATGTGGAATGGATAACATTTTGGAGATTTGTATCCCTGCTGCAATATGATCTTAAAAAATGCTTAGATGCCTAAATAATTTTATGCTGAGATTCGATTGTGTAAAAGCAGAGAGCATAAACCTTTATTACAAATTCTGCTAGTTTATTTAACTATGAACTTGGATCACTAATTGCGACGTATAGCCTCAAAACTTTGCCATCGTGAGCCATCTTGCATGAGAAAAGCTTGCAGGGTTCCTTTCTGCTAAATTTTGAGAACATTTGCCAGACATTACAGCCTTTGACACATCCCATAAGTGTTTTTGACTCAATTCTTTGACATCAACTTCTGGTAAAACGCGTTCTATTTTCTTAAAGTTCATGACTGGTAAATCTTAGCAGTATTGTTAGAATGCTCCAATAGGGTCAACTAAAAGAATTTTGTCTAGTAGTCGGTCTATCAAGAGCCACCGTTAACTTTCTAAGGGGTAATGCACTAAATGAAGAAAACATACCACGGCTTGTAGTGAGGGTTCTAAAGACTTTTCTGGAAGTCGAATAACATCATTTGATTTTCCAGTGTTAACGGATGTGCCATCACAACCGATAGCTTTTATGTTCATTATCAATAGAACTTTTTTTTCTCCATAAATCGTGAAACTGAAGCTACAATTTCTTTTCCTGGGCCATTTACTGGAGCACCATGTCCGAAATATTTAGAGTCTGTTTCCTCAACCAAAAATATATGTTCTTCTGCAATCCTAAAGCAGCTATGCTAGCAAAGCTCTATTTCGTTTACCATCACGGGGGCCCCGATAGAACGCGGGCACTGTGTGACGAGGGGCTTAGATTTTGTTTATAGTTTATATTATTTTACTTTTTACTTCACATAAATCATAGATGAATACTAGTTTCAAGTATTAATTCAGTTAGATTCCACATTCATAAACAAGTTTCTAACCAAGCCGCAGGGTCTTGTAAAATGCTAGTTTTGGTGAAAATTACGTCAGTTTAGAATAAATGTGGAAGATTTAAATGTTGTTTAATATACTTTTTTTCAAACCCAATTTTATCCTCCAACTTTGCGGTGTACATTTTTCAACTTGAATTATTTTTAACATTTATTTTTAATTTTTAAAAAAATTAGAAAAAAAAAATCATATTTTTGAAGAAATTCTCAAATTTCAGGCCTCGTGCGGAACACCTAAACAATTTCTGATTAGACTGAAATTTTTTGTGGAATATGTGGGTAGGTAGGGGCAACTTTTTATCAACTTAGTAAATTGAATTTGGAAAAAAAGTTTTTATCGATACACCCTAATGGGTAATTCCATAGTGACTAACATAACAGTTAGAACAAATTTTTAATATTATTTTCTGTTTGCTGCCACATTTTTTTTCACAATTGCAAAAACAAGGTGTTATTCTTCTCTGCATAGATGAGTTGTTTAAGTTAATATAAAAAAATAATAATATTGCTTTCAATTTTTGACGGTTACGGAACATTTTGATCAACTAAACTAACATAACAGATTTGCAACCCTCAAAATTGTGCATTAAATTCATCAACACAATTCTCTAAAACTAAACCAAAAAATAATATTTTTTTCACTGATAGTATCTATTTGAAAGGTTATTTTCACATTAATAATTGTAAATTTGGCATATATTTTAAATGATATTGCAAAAAGTAGTGTTTTAATAAAAATCGCCTGTGACTAACATAACGTGACTAACATAACACACGATTAGACATTTAACTTTAAGTGTATTACAGATAATATTAGTACAAATATTAGACTGCAAACAAGATTTTATTGAAGCTTAATACACATGTTTACTTGTAAACAAAATTTCCAGTTCAATTTTGTAATAATGTCTGCGGGAATTTGCAGCTGTTTGCGACAAGACTTTCGAAATTTGGGTTCTTTAAATTTAAAATTTAGGTTCTTTAAATTTAAAATTTAGGTTCTTGAAATTTAAAATTTATCCTCATTTGCGGGAAACACAAAGATTGTTTCAGAGCTTTTGCTCATGTAGAGTTCATAATTATTTTCATTCATGTTTAAAACCTACTTAACATATAGATTTACAAGATGTAAAGACCACCACAACAAAATTACCCACTGTGCACTGTCTTAGTTTTTGTATCTCGGAACAGTCCGGGAAAATTTCCTTCAAAATTATCAGCAGCTTCATCTTCCACAATTTCCATAAAAAAAACTTATTTTCTTGGGATTTCATCCCCTGTATTTTTTAATGAATAAATTTAAAATTTCTCCATATTTACAGCATATCATTCTTACCGAAAAACCTATTTCGGGGATTCCCGTTTTCAAACAATAAGTCTAACTCTTTCTTTTCAACCATGTCACTTTTACTCACAAACAATCAGTTTACCTTCAATTCTTGTTTTTTTTTTAATTCCTGAAATAATTCCTATGCATTAATTACCAAATTTTGCCCATGTAAAACGCTGCTCCACACGTTGTGCTATACATGATCCAATGTCATAAAACTCCATGACCTGTAGATGCTGGAGGCAGTTAGAGTCATATCTGTTTTTTAAGTGAGCAGCAGTTCCATATGTTCATAGAAAACTTATTTGCACAGTGATACCGCACATAGCTTTAAAGTCATTTAAAATTCTTTTATTGAAGATGTTGACTTCATATATCGATTACTCGCGTCACAAATTACAGCATAAAATTTTGACCCCAAATTTACCATTAAAAAAACTGTTTTGAAAACAAAAATTACTGCAGTATATATGGTCACACTAATTTCTTCATAATAAGAGGTTCAAAAATTAATTTGTTTCTAAAATAAATTGCTTGATTAAGAATTAAGCATTTCTTGAACAGTCATGTTATGTTAGTCACAGTGATGTTATGTTAGTCACACACAATGATGTTATGTTAGTCACAAGTCCTATGGTTAGAAAAAAGGAAATTCTTTATGAACAACCTTATCAATCTAACTGTGCCCATAACATAGAAGAGATCAGGGGAAAAAATGTAAAAAGTATTATTTCCAAAAGGAAATAACTGAATTAATTCATGTTTTTGTGACTAACATAACAAGTAAATCAGACTGAATAGTTACTAACTTTGCAATATCTATTTTATGATAAACCAAAAAATATTATATATTGCTGTAAAGCAAAAGAACCATGCTTCAATAATTTAAAAAAAAAATCATTATTATTTGCAGTTTTTTAAAACTATATATGAATATGAAAAGTTAGAAACATATGCGATGTTTTTGGTAACTGCATGTCTTATCTTTATAGCCATTTTGTAGGTATTTAGAGTAGTATTTTGTGAGAACCGAGGTTAAATTCTAAAATTTTGAAAAATTATCTTTAAAATGATATATTACACAATATATATATTGGAAGATGAAAAAATCATGTCTCGGTTGACATTTACATGGAATTACCCCAATGTGTTTACTTTTACGACTAATGGATAACAGTCGGAGTATGTATAATGTAATACGAAAAATTAAAAAGGGAAAGAAATTATTAAAAATGTCTTATCTTGATCTGCTTGGTTTTATATTTTTTCACGGTACCCGTGAAGTTGGTGCAGTAGGGAGTTTACATCATTACCCTGAATGTTTAGTTTGTGTTGAGAAAAAATCATACTAAGTTACTGAAACTTTTTTTCAAACCAGTTAAAAAAAAAAAAAATCTAAAGTTGCCTAAGTAATTAATATAAACTGCGAGTTCAGTGTTTCTTTTTAAATACAGTGCTGAACATGATTGAATGAATGTTATTTATAAATACAGACAGTTATGCCTTAGTAGTAGGAATCCTATTTTGTGTTGCAGATTCCTTGCAGTATATAGTGCATTTTTTCCTTCTGTACATGTTTAAAAATATTTTGAAATAATTAGAGTAAATTTTAGTTCAAACTGAAAACATGAAAACAACAACTTTAAGGGGGAAGCTTATTTATGACCCACATTTAAGATAAAAAAAACATTGAAGATCAAGTTTTTGAAAAGAAATGAAAATTACGAGAACTTCAGTATATTAATATACTAACTTCAGTATGTTAAGAATCAGTAGCGTTGCTACATGGGTAGGGGGGGGGTTTGAGTATTTACCCCGGGTGTCACCTGTTTGGGAGGTGACATCTAAAATGGATTTTTTTTGTGAAAAATATAAGTGCTTCAATTTTGAAAATTTTCCCCGATTTTTCAAACTACAGTTCCCCTTGCAAATCCAATATCATCTTGGGCTGGGGAAGGGGAAAGGAATCGGGTGACACCCCTATAGAGTGTGATGATGAAATGGATTTAAGAATTTATGCAAATACATATACTGATGATTTAGAATCCTCCCCCACCTCCCCCCATATTTAAAATATATTTAATCTATTACACGCATTAGTCGCACTGGGGGGGAGAGGAGTATTTGAGGAGGCTGACACCCAAAATGCATTTAAGAGCCACTAAATGTTTGAAGATGTGTTGGAATAAAATTTCAAACTTTTTTTTCTATTTTTTTACCAAGGTAAAAAGTAAACAAGACACCAAAGCAGTTGACTCCATCTTTAAATGAAAAGTATCCATAAAATTTTAATACAGTGGCATATTTTTTTCAAGGAACTAGCTTTATTATCAAAAATATAGTATATTGCTGACTTAAAAAATAATAGTTTAGCCAAATATTCTATTCACACACAAAAATACTAACCAATGTCAAATAAAGTTACTTGTTTGTTTTGTGTTTAATTAATGGCTAAAAAAGTCTTAAGGGATAAGTTGTTATTGAAGGTATAAGTATCACTGAAGGGTTCAAACTGTCTATAAAACCTTTTTCACTATGGGTATCAAAACAGATAGATTAATACAGGGGTCATAGCAGGGAAAAAATATATATAGGAGTTTCAAGGAAAAAATATAGGAGTTTCAAAAATATAAGTAAAGACGTTTCAAAGAAAATATACATGATCCGTAGCGAATTATAAAGGAATTTCGAGATATAGAATACTAATTTGTTTTGCAACACATGTTTAAAAAAAAAAAAAAAGCACCATTCTCAGTAAGATTCTACACTGCATAAAATTACAGTAATGTGAAGAGTTGCAGTTCAACTTTTGTCAGTTCTTCCCTCTTTTCAATGAGCATACTTCTGCCGTATTATTCCTCTTAACCGCAGTTATTAGTTTCATATTGGCTTCTCCAATTAAATGGTGACTGTTATCGTTATCCAATGCTTTTTGTAACTCTTTTTTCTTAGCTTCTAAGCTGTTTACTTCATCATCACATTTCTTCTTTAAATTTAGAGCCTCTGTTTCTTCTTCTTTTTTATTTTCCTTCCTTTATTTTCGTTCATATGTTTGTTTATTTAATTATTTAACAAGTTTTATTTCTCCGAATACAATGTTTTTACAATTTTTTAATTTAAATTCCTAATTCTTTTTAATAAGTAAAGTTAAAAATATTAAAATCGGTATTAAATTAATATTACTTTTTAAAAATAACTTACTTTATTTTTTAAAATCATGGGGTGAAAGCAGGGCCTGATTACCCAAAAAGCACGGGAAGCTTGAGCTTCCCCCTAAAAAATTTCCAGGGGCCCAAAATGGCTGAAAACTTGTGATTTAAAATGCTAGTTTCTGCTTTCAAATGCATATCTAAAGCTATTTGTAAACATTAGAACTGGTTCAATAAAAATTTTCTGGAAAGTTTTAAAAGTGAAGACACACTTCATAAAACATTAATCTTGACACAACCTATTTTTGAATGGGATTTGACCCTACTTTTTTACAATGCATTTTTATTTTGTTTTATTAATTATGTGAAGTAATAAATCTAATTTAACATTGAATCATAGAATTGCAATGCAACCATGTATTATGTATGAAAATTCCGCACATTAGTGGAGGACTTTAATCTGAATTCTGCTTAAGGCAGCTCTTAGAAATTATGTGTACATTTAGCGAAATTTGTTTCAATGCCTCAAGAGTACAGAAATACCCCCCCCCCACCTCAAATAGCAGGGGGCCTTAAAATGACAAAATGCGACAGAGCTTCCCCTAACATCACGGGTTAATCGGGCTCTGGGTGAAAGTGCATAAGCCTTGTTTACTGCTGCACTCACGTATACGTACAGGAAAATAGTACTTTTTTGTGACAGGGGTGCCCACAGGGGGGGGGGGGGGGGATTATGGCGCAAGTTGCGCCATCAAAAAAAAAAAAATTTTTTTTTTTTTGGGGGGGGGGATTTTTTAACACTAATTTATTTGTTTCAATTATTTATTCATTTATTTTTTTTCATTTAAATTATTTACTGATTTTTTTAATCAGAATTATTCATTAATTAATTTTTTTTTATTAAAATTATTTCTTTTATTTCTTTATTATTTATTTATTTTTTTGCGTGTGTGTGCTTGTAATGTCTGGAAGGGAAAAAAAGCGATTCTAATTTGCCCACAATTCAAACTCTTAATAAATTAATAATTATATAAAAAAATAATAGTTATAATTAAAAAAATAAGTAAATAATATTTTTAAAAATAAATAATATATTAAAAAATAAATAATATTTTAAAAAATAAATAAAATAAAAAAGAGGGGTAAAAATAAAAAGCACAAGAGGGTTGTGAAAGATTTTGGGGGGGAATTTGCGGCATTGAGCTTGGGGGGGATGGGCAAGCATTGCTTTAAAATGCATTTTGCTAAATGCATTTTAAAGCTTTAAAAAGTTTTAAAATGCATTTAGCAAAATGCAGAAACAGCTAAGTGGTAGCTGATAACTTCACATAGGATTGAAAATGCTAGAAAAAAATGTTGTGATAAAAAAAATAGATACTTTTTTTTTCTGCTTTTTCAAAAGTGATTTGTTCATTTTTTAATCTGAAGCAAACTTACTGACAGAGTCTTGTTCATCTAGCGTTAATTTAATTTGTAAGCAAATATATTTCTTTTCAGTAGTTTTTGGAGATTAACCTGAGTTGTTACAATGCTAGTGAGTTGAAATTTTGAAAAAAAAAAAAAAAATGCCCATAATTTTTGAAAAATCTATGAAGTCTAACACTCAAAATTTCGTAGGGTTTCATTGTAAAAGCGCTTTGTTTGCCCCCGTAAAAGCGACATCTGGCGGCGAAATTCCTTGCTCCTGTCCCTCGCTTTTTGAGGGAAAATTACAGGCTGGTGTAGAGCGGAGCATCCATCCTCGTCAGGGTTGTCATTTCGTCCACTTTTTTGAAAAAAGTCCGGGACGCCGGAAGAAATGGACAAAATTGGACGAAATGGACAAAATGGAAGAAATAAAAAAAAAAAAGTTTTTTTTTCATACGTTTGATGTATCAAAATGTTATGATGTATAATTAGTATCTCTCTTGCATTACCTATTTCCCAAAATAGAATGATGATATCATGCAAAAAAAAGAATGGTAATTAACCCATTGATTTTTAACTAATTTTAGTTGAAAGAAATAAAATTTAACATAGTGAATAAACTATTGAGTGTAATTACATTATTTTAAAGTAGACAAATAGAAAAAAAAATCTGGTATGGACCCCACACTACTTCTTTTTACGTGTAAATTTCTTAGTAGTTGACTTAAGTGTTAAAAAAAGTGCTTGGAGTGAGCAAGGTAACAATTCAAATATTTACTCCCCTAATCTGCCACGAAACAATGCAAAAAACATTTTGCAATGGTTAATTTTCTAAATATTGCTGATTTTAATATCATGCAGTGAATTTTTCGCAAAATATCGCCAAGTTGAACCCAAATTCAAAAAATAATTTTGTCGCCAACTTGGCGATATATCGCCAAGTTGGCGTCAAACACTTGGCGACCAAAAGCTTGGCGACATATCGCCAAGTGGTCGCGCCAATTCATATCACTTGAGTCTGCATTGAAATTAACACTGATTTACCCCAAAAAAGGGGTAAAACACCCCCTTGGGAACATTCAAATGCAACCACAAGGGGAGGTGCACAACTAGACCATCCTCAGAGCCTACATACCAAGCTAGAAGCTTCTACGGCATATAGTTTTAGAGTTATGCGACCCACATACATCCCATACATCCGCACATACAGACGTCACGAGAAAACTCGTCGTAATTAACTCGGGGGTGGTTGAAAAAATTTTTTCGGCTGCTTATATGTTGGTAGGTACATATGCACGTGCTGACAGGTCAAAAAAACTAAGGAATTTGCATTCGGGGGTGAGCAAAATCAAAATTTAGACTCAAATTTGAGTGATTTTTTTTTCGCGATCACAATACTTCCTTTACTACGTAAAAGGAAGTAAAAAGTTTTTCTTTAATACATATTTTTAAAAAGAAATTAAAGTGTTCTGTCACCTTCTATTTATTTAACACATTACAATCCCTTAAACATTAAACTTTATATGAAATTTTCTCATAAATTCTATGGTTAAATTTTGTTTGAATTAAATACACATATAAATGTATATCATCTGTATTTGAAAATACATTAGATGTTACAAGAAATATTGGTTTAAGTTTGATTCATTTGGTCATTTTACGATATATTTTTTGAGGATTTAATGAATGTTGCGCCGTTGTAAAATATTTATGGACATATTAATGTTATTATAGGAACATATTTCATTTCATGGCAAAATTTTCTTTCTTGTCATCAAATAATGTTTACTTCATAGGGTTTTTAATATTTTGAGACTAAAACCTTTTAAAATTTTCATTTCTACTTTTATATTTTATATTAGGGATGGACCAGATAGTGATTTTGCCGGATATCGGATATCCGGTGGCTTATCACACGCCGGATACCGGATATCCGGCCGGATATTCTGCGGATATCCGGCATTACAATTACATTGCATGTTCGCTTATTTTTATGTAATGCAGCTTCAAAACAATAAATCAAAGTTGTTTCTCAAATAATTTCTTTAAGAACATGTTAAATACATTTAAATTAATTTTTAAAGCCTCTATTTTATTTGTACAGGAGTAGCGCTACATATGAAATGAAACACTAGCATATTGTGATTTCTTTCTAAATTACGTATTTTTATCAAAATAGACGAAACTTTAAAAGATTGAATTAAATATTTCTGTATATACTCAAAGTTTAAACTTTTAATTATTCTTAGTTTAAATTTTAAAGCTTTTCTGTCTCAATATCGTTTCAATAGGTTTCTACGTAAATGATACAGTTATTAAATATTTCACCAATATTTAAAAAAAAAAAAAAAAGAAACAAAGAAAGAAAAAAGGAAAAAAAACTAAGCTGAGATAAACTTTTTTTTTTTTTTCAAATTGATACATATTTTATTAGAATTTTATGAATTTAACTTTAGAATTTTATGAATGAAACTTCATTACAAAGTAACACATTTTCTTATTTCTAATTTTGCAATAATAGAAAGCAAAATTTTGCTTTGAAATTCTTTTTTTTAAAGAATAATATGCATGTAATTTTTCTAACATACAAGTTAAAGAAGAAAATATTAAAACAGGACCAGTGTGTTAAATAATAATAATAATAATAAAGTTATACTCAAATAATCAGTTAAAAATTTTATATAACTCCAAAAAACAAAGGAACATGTTTTCTGAAGATTCAAATCAGCAGTTTAAATATACTTTTAAGAGGTATGCTAAAGTTGTTTACTTAAATAATCAACTTGAAATTTTACTTTAGTTCCAAAAAATTAAGATACACATTCTTAAAAGTGGCAAATTATCATTTCAAATACATTAAGGGTCATGCTAAACATATTCACTTTTTTAAAAACAAATTAATAAACTAATTCTTAAACGATCACCTCGAAATTCAACTTCATTTTGAAAAAATAAAGATACATTCCGAGATGCAAATGTTATATTTATGGGTTATTCCAGCCAAAATGGTACAAATCATGTCTGAAATTGTCGAGTTAAGTTTATCAAATGAAGTAATTTTCACCAACTAATCATTGTTTTAAAAATTATTCTCTGTTTATTTGTGCATAATAAAGTGTAAATGGCTTGTATATATGAGTCATTCATTAAGGGTTTTGAATAGTTCGACCACTTTGTGTAACAGAGGAGACAAATGAGGTTTGAAAAATATATTTCTAATCGTAAAGAAAAGTTAAGTACAGAACAAGTATAAAATGAACTAAGCATCCTAAAACTAATTCTGTCTGCAATTTTAAGAAAAAATATTTGTTGCACTATTAATGCGACTGTAACAGAATGGACATCCCACAGTGCAAATTAACTATCATCAGCAAAGAATTTTAGGCTTATCTTAGTTACTGATTATATAATTCAATGTATCAAAGTAATCAAAGCAGATACATTACTTGTACTTATTAAAAAAAATATCACATTGAATGCGATTGCTTATTTTATTTCTGAAAGGCTTGTAACAGAGTGGACAGTTTGAAACATAAAAAAAATCTAGGAACAAAGATAAATAGGTGTTTTTCCAAGATTTTTTTGTTTACATACATAAAAATCAGCAGAAAGGGTGTCAGAAGCATTTTTTGTGCTGTGCATTGCAAATGATTTTGTTGTTGCATTTCAGATTAATCTTAAATTGCATTTTAAGTCCTAGCAATTTGAAGCTGGGGCAGATCATTTTTTCCTTCTTTTGCCAAAGATTTTTTTTGTGGGGGGGGGGGTCCTTTATAAATGGCTTATGCCTAAATAAGTAATACTTGGTTGCACACAATTAGATGGAGAACAAATTAAAAAAATATAATTAAATGGTGGTAAACATTAAAATTAATTCCCAAAATTCTGAAGTATCGGGACTGATTTGTACCATTTTCGCTGAAATGACCGATATATTATCATTATTATTTAAAATTATTCTAAACATGTTCACTTTAAAAAATAAATTAATAAACTTATATCTAAATAATTAACTTGAAGTTTTACTTAAACTCTAAAAGACAAAATACACTTTCTAATGATGCAAATTAACATCTTAAATACAGTCAAGTCTCAATAGCTCATAGTCCCAAGGGACCGGCTAAAAACTTAGAGTTATTGATAGTTCGAGTTACAAGCAGTTCCTACGGTCTTTTCAAGAATTTGGGACCAAATGAAAACTTTGAAATGAAGGTATATTTGAGTTTATAAAGCTTTGAGTTATCGAAACTCGATTGAATGTTATTGAGGGTCATGCTCAACATGTTCTCGAGGAGTTACGGAGCGGCGTGACAGACGTGAAAAGATTCTAATAGCAGAGAAATATCTTTTCTGAAAGGAAGGTATTACAAAAAGAAAGAACGAAACCCCCAAAGTGCAAAATTCAAAATTTCTTTACACACATTTAAACTCTTTCAAAAAAAAAAGGCATGGTTTTAAGTTGCGACGATTCATGGGGACAGATGTATTCATTATCTAAAAGAAAACTTTCGTCAATGTTAGATAGGTTATTTAGTGTATGTTATTTTCAATTATAATAAAGCAATAATAGTGGCAAAGTAAAAAATATCTAATTACAACATCATTGGGTGTTAATAGATTGCAATTTTTGTTAGAAGCACAAAAACTAAAAATAAAAGAATTCAATAAATAAAATAATTTGAGAATTTATATTAAAAGCTACTGCGATTATTTTTTATGAACTAACGATATGATCGTAAGTTTTTTTCAAACTTTTGTCGCACATTAATCCTTGAAGGTTTGTAGCCTTTTCTTTCTAAATATTTTAACTAAAATATTTTTGAAAAGCTGAAGACAATCATATTTTATCTGGCAATTGTGAAAAATCAAATATGCAGAATGCTTCCATGTCCAGTACACAGTCGGAGGAATAACACAATTTTTGTTTTAGAAGCAAAAATCGGTAAAAAGGAAAGATGAAAAGTAATTACATCATCTAAAAGGTTTATCAAACAATGAAATTTTGAACTAAGATTTTTATAAAAAAGAAAATATTTAATTAGGTCCTCACATCATACCGGATAACCCTCACATCAATTCCAGATATTCCCCACATCAATACCGGATACTTAGCCGGATATCCTGCAAAAATCTTCCGGATATCCGTATCCGGGGCGGTCAGCCGGATCGGATATCCGGAAGTACCGGATACTTAAAATATCAGCCGGATAGGCAGGATACCGGATAGTTACCGGATATCCGGTCCATCCCTATTTTATATACACTATTGTTGGCAATGAAACTCCTTCTCAAAAAATAAACATCTTAAAATTATTTACTGCTGATGTGTGCTCTCGTAAGCATTAAATCTTATCGTTAATATTCATTTATTTTATACAGATACTATATTTTTATAGCATCTGTTGTTTATTAAATATTTGTTGGTATACATAATTATGTGTGCTAATTTTGATAATAAAACTAGTACCTCATTGAAAAAAAATCAATATTTTAAAACATTGCTTTTAAACTTTGGATTTTTTAATCAAGAACTGTCATTTTCTTTAAAGTGGACAAAATGGACAAAATACTATTTTGTCCAGGACGGTTTTTTTCCGCCCCGGACAAAATCAAACAACCCTGATCCTCGTAGGCTATGTCAGAGCTTACAACCTTCAAACATATACAATATACATCAGTGCAGCCATTTAGTGAGCTAAATCAGAATTAATCTGCAAATTTTATGAGGAGGAAAGTAGTTTTTGCATTTTTGGGCAGCATCTAATATCTGATGAAAAAAATATAGGAGTTAGAAATAAAATATGTAAGTAAGAAATATAGGAGAATATCTGACAAACTGAGAAAATATAGGAAATATAGGAGGACTATGAGGCCTGTTAATAGAAAATATTTTAAAATGATTTCAAGAAGTCAAAAATGGCCTACTTTTGAATTTAGGAAACCTTGGACAGGGAGATCCTGCATTTATTAATCCTTCCCCGGCCCCGGCTCTAGTGGTATGGCCAATATAGGGTAAGGCTGCCATACCCCTAAGTAAGCATATTCGCATTTGGCCAAAAAAAAATGTTTTTTTTAAAGACAAAATTGATATTATTTGAGAATTGCTTTTATCCTTTTTGTCAATCATAAATGTCAATCACAATAGGCCAGGAAAGAGAAGCTTTAAAGCTTTCAAAGAACTACAAAACATAACATGGGGATCGGAACTATGTAGGTAGTTTGCCTACAGCATTTCGTGTTAAGCATGTTCGAATTAACAAGGTTTGACTGTAATAAAAAAGGAAGATATTTTCGAGGGTATAATGTGTGTTCGAATTAACAAGGTTTGACTGTAATAAAAAAGAAAGATATTTTCGAGGGTGTAATGTGTGTTTAATATAAATTAGTAACATT
>JAXGGA010012540.1:0-38363 GCA_038373865.1 Uloborus plumipes
TCTATTCGCCAAGTAGGCTGTGACGTTTTATCTAGCTCGTTTTTCATAGGCAAACGTCACGCTGACGTCACGTGTTTTTATCAAGAAACGTTCTAATGTAATTCATTTCCAGTAGCGATTGTAATTTGCGATCGACTGTTTCACTTGAATCCCTGCCTTAGGCAGGGATTCAAGTGAAACACCATTGCAATCGCTTCGAATTGCAATCGCTACTAGAAGTGAATTACATTATCATCAACTTAACTTGGCACTGACGTCATTAAGGGTGGAGCCAATGAGAGCTCACAATCAGTCAGTGATCTCCCCTTATTCGCCAAGTAGGCTGTGACGTTTTATCTAGCTCGTTTTTCATAGGCAAACGTCACGCTGACGTCACGATGTTTTTATCAAGAAACGTTCTGATGTAATTCATTTCCAGTAGCGATTGTAATTTGCGATCGCCTGTTTCACTTGAATTCCTGCCTAAGTAACATCATTTTTAACATCCAATTTAGCTAAAAGTACAATTTTCAATTTATTTTTAAACTGTTAAAGAAATTGAAACTCAATTATTGTTAAAGATATAAAGTAAGGAAACTAATAAAGCAACTATATTGTGGTGGCAGGTTTTTATTTCTTTTTTTTTTTTTTTTTTTTTTTCTTGCCGTCAGTGTGACTTCGACTTGAAAGAAAGGGAGGCAAAGGTTTTTTCTTTCTTTTACTTTATTTTTAATTTTTTACAAATAAGGTCTTGAAATTTTATTCGTCTTTTTAGCCTACTTTCCCGTTAAAAATAAAAGAAAGACGAAAAAAGTATTAAAAGTAGCTTAATGCATCTAAAAAATATCGCCAAGTCCAAAAAATATCGCCAAGTTAAAAAAAATATCATCGCCTAGTCCAAAAAATATCGCCAAGTAAAAAAATAAAAAGGTAAAATGAATATCGAAAAATTTGAAAGTAGGGTACTGAGATGGGGAATTTGTGTGTCGGTCTGTCGGTCGGTCGGTCGATCGGTCTGTCTGCCCCCCCCCCTAATAACTTTTGAATGAACATTCCAATTTGGACAAACTTTTTTTTGTTGGAAAGATCTCGGCGAGTACAGCTCATTCCCATATTTGATTTTTCGATTTGAACAATTTTTGGTTCAACCGTTGGTTTGAACCGTTCAAACAACCTGTCCCGCGATGCTAACTTTTGAGTGAACAGTCCGATTTGAACAAACTTTTTTTTGATCGAAAGATCTTATCAAGAATACTTCATTACCGCATTTAAATTTTCAATTTGAACATTTTTTCGTTCAACATTGAACCGTTCAAACAACTTTTCCCCACCCAATAGCTTTTAAGTGAACCGCCCGAATTGAATAAACTTTTTTTTGTTCGAAAGATCTTATCAAGGATACTTCATTCCCGTATTTCGCTTTTTGGTTTGAACCATTTTTCGTTCAATATTGAACCGTTCAGAAAAAAATTTAACATTAGCGCCTACGGGGAATTTAAGTTGAATGTTGATCCTGGAACTTAAAGTCGGATTTCCTTCAAACTAACTTTGTAAAAAAAATGGTTTTGATAAATAATGTTGAATTGAATCCCGAATTGAATAAACTTTTTTTTGTTCGAAAGATCTTATCAAGGATACTTCATTCCCGTATTTATATTTCCGATTTGAACAATTCTTCGTTCAACATTGAACCGCTCAAGCAACCTTTCCCCACCTAATAACTTCTGAGTGAACCATCCGAATGGAATAAACTTTTTTCTGTTGGAAAGATCTCGGAGAGTACAGCTCATTCTCATGTTTGATTTTTCGATTTGAACAATTTTTGGTTCAACTTTGAACCGTTCAAACAGCCTGTCCCGCGATACTAACTTTTTATTGAACAGTCCGATTTGAACAAACTTTTTTTTGTTCGAAAGATCTTATCAAGAATACTTCATTACCGCATTTAAATTTTCAATTTGAACATTTTTTCGTTCAACATTGAACCGTTCAAACAACCTTTCCCCACCCAATAACTTTTAAGTGAACCGCCCGAATTGAATAAACTTTTCTTTGTTCGAAAGATCTCGGAGAGACTCATTCCCATATTTCACTTTTTATTTTGAACCATTTTTCGTTCAATGATGAACCGTTCCGAAAAAATTTTAACATGAGCGCCTACGAGGAAATTTAAATTGAATGTTGATTCTGAACTTAAAGGCAGATTTTCTTCAAACTAACTTTGTAAGAAAATGGTTTTGATAAATAATGTATTGTAAAGTACTTTTCTGAGTAATTCTGTGAGGACTCTGATTCCGATTCTGACTCCGCAAACACGGCGGAAATGCAGGCTCAGAAAAAAATGACTGACTGGGCAGACGATTTTTGTTTATTTATTTATTTGTTTTGTTTAATTTATTATTATTATTGTTGTTTTTTTTTTTTTTTGGCAGACGATATGTTAACATTGTTTTTTGTTAACAAAAATTTTTCATTCACGAGAGCATTTTATTTTTTATTTATATTTAACAACTGGCAACGGATTAAAAATGAAATTCGAGACATTTTATTAACGAACGATTTTTTTTTCTTTCTTTGATAAAATGTGTTTTGATGTTCTTTGTTCTTTTATGTATTTATTTATTTTTTCTTTTGAAAACGATTGTGGAATTTTTCTACGGAAGAACTATGACAGTTAGATTCTTTAAATGGTGCGACAAAACTTTATTTACTCGTTTGTTTACTTTTTACGTGTCTATTTTATCTGATAAGAGGGGGTATATTTTGCTTTTAGAAATCAGTGCTATAAAAGTATGTTTGACATAATTTTCAGTTTCAGATAATTAATAGAATATTGATCAGATGCTAGAATGCCGATGTCGATGTACGGGAAAGTAAGCTCGTTTAGTTCTTGACAGAGCTTCTTGTTTTTTAATTGAGTTCAATTTTATACTATCTATAATGAGTTTAGGGGCTCAGAGGCTCCTCCAAAAAATTGCCGGACTTGAAAATGAAATTTTCGGCAACCTTTACTGAAGTTGAGAAAACGGGAAAGGTTAAAGGACTATTTGCGGATACTTAACGAGATTTTGAATTTGAAAAGCCCAATATTAGGCCATCTTTTTTTTGGGGGGGGGGGGCGGGGGCTCGGTGTCTTGTGATTCCATCTGCCGAAAATTTTTCGACATCGAAGCCCTTGTTAAAAACGTGACTTTATGCTAATTTTGGTAACACTAGGGGAAAGTGATCCCATCCGACATTATCTTCGAGACTGAAGCCAATTTAAGACTACCTGAAAATTCAGGGTTTGGAAATTTTACGCTATATAGTGACGTAAAAGGAAGGAGGAAGGTCGCGAACTCTTTCCAGAAATATTTCGGCATTAAATTCTTAAAAACACTATTTTTGGCTTTATTGACTTTCAAGACTATCTTTGGAAAGATTTTGATTCTAAAATCTGAAAAACACAATAGGGAAGTTTCAATCTGATAAATATTCCTACTTTGATTACTAACTATTTTTAAGAGACTTACAAAACCCGAAAATTCACCGTCGCTGAATTTCAAAAACACATTTATTGATTTTGAATTATTTTTTTAAATCCACACGCAAAAAAAGAAACCGCGCCTTAAGAAACGAAACCAGTGACGTCGTATGGCTGCATTTTTCAACCTCTCACACAGAAAATTCTACTGCAGCTGTAAGACCTTCTCATTACGGAGTTTTTTTTCCCCTTCCGTTATATCAATTAGTTTAAATCTTTTTATTCCCTATGGAGATTATATTCTTCAAAGGGCAAATACGTTAACCAGCCACAGATATCAGCGATGATGGTTTTAAGCTTTTGTGGCAAAAACCAATTTTTCGAAAGGCGGTCCTACTTGGCGACTCTTACCTATTACGGCAACCCTGACGAACAGCGATGTGAAAACGCGGAAAAACCTGTTTCTACTCGGGAAGACATGCAAAGCTTCTCACTCCATCGGTGCTCGCTGTCGAAAAGCAAAAAGTCCAATCAGTCATGTGTCATGCCCGGAGCTTGAACTTCAAAAGTTATTTAAAAAAAAAAAAAAAAAAAAAAAAAAAACACCTTCTCGTATCGGTTTTTTTTCTTTTTATCGCTGATGTTCATCTTTATTGTTCTGTTCTGTAAAAATAAAATTGAAAAACTGAAAACTTCCCTATTGTCACAGTATTGCCAAATATAGAAAATTGTATAAAATTAAAAACAGCAACAGCCATGCGTAAACTAGCTATTAAACGAGCAAAAAAAAAAAAAACTTTGGGGGAAGGCACCATTACAATATTAAAAATTCAAGAGACATTTTTAGTTCTCTCAAAAAAAAAAAAAAATTAAACAAGTCCTTGTTTCCGAAGTCAATGACAACAGTAATCTTGGAAGTTAATGGGAATCGCATAACGGAAAAAAGAGAACAATCGAATTTATCTATCGCGCATTTTGCTAATAGAAATAAGTACAACCACTTTCCATTATTAACTTATTTCGGAAATGAAGATAACTTATCACCTGAAATTTCCTTAGAACAATTTGATAATTCTTTGAAATATATGAAAATCAGAAGCTCCGGTATTGACCGGTTCACGACCAAAGCAATCAAATTCTTACCACCCAATGGTAAACAGTTCTTACGAGGAATATATAACAGAAGCTTAGAGTCGGGAATCATTCGTAATCCATGGAAAACGGCTAAACTTATTATTAAAACACTCTCAGTAAACCCCAAACTCGTAGACAGTTATAAGCCGATAGCGCGAATCCAAACTACTGTCAAGGCTCTTCCTTCAATTATGCTAAACCGGATAAACTCATGGGTACTAAAACATAACATTTGCCTGGTTATACCCATGGCTTCATTTTTGAAAGTACCAATGAATATTTATATGACTTACTCAAGTATGTTGAAAATTCTCGTAGATGAAAATATTTTATTTACGCTATTAATGTTCATTTAAAAGGAGCATTGTAAAGGCTCTGCTCCACATCAGCGGAAAACGCGACCGAAACCGAAGGCAGAAACCGAAAATCCGGGTACTTTCCATAGGAATACCATTTAATCCGTTTTACGTTTCTGCTTTATTTTTCTGCTCTACATCAGCGGAAAACGCAACCGAAACCGAAGGCAGAAACCGAAAATCCGGGTACTTTTCATAGGAATACCATTTAATCCGTTTTACGCTTCTGCTTTATTTTTCTGCTCCACATCAGCGGAAAACGCAACCGAAACCGAAGGCAGAAACCGAAAATCCGGGTACTTTCCATAGGAATACCATTTAATCCGTTTTACGCTTCTGCTTTATTTTTCTGCTCCACATCAGCGGAAAACGCAACCGAAACCGAAGGCAGAAACCGAAAATCCGGGTACTTTCCATAGGAATACCATTTAATCCGTTTTACGCTTCTGCTTTATTTTTCTGCTCCACATCAGCGGAAAACGCAACCGAAACCGAAGGCAGAAACCGAAAATCCGGGTACTTTCCATAGGAATACCATTGAATCCGTTTTACGTTTCTGCTTTACGTCAATGTGGAGCAGGATCCTAAAAGTAATAAAGTTAATTAATAAGTTAACTGAAATAATATTAGATTCTAAATTAGTTTATAGGATCAAGGAATTTTTGAAACGAAAGTTTTTGCCCAATGGAGAGGAGTACCTTCCATTGAAGGTTTCTACTTATATGATTTAGGAGAATATATTACAAGTACCAAAATATTTACGAACGCGGATGATGTTATCTTTATAGTCTGTGACGAAAAAAGAGAAGCTACGGAAGAATTATTAGGAAAATGCCTAAGACAACTACAAACATGTACTGTGGGGAAATGAAATCCCAATATCTGCTCAGAAATCGAGCCTGATTGACTGCCCCCCTCCCCCCCCCCCAAAAAAAGAAAATTATAAAAAAACTTTCTTCCTAAACAACGAAAAAAATTCTTGGAGTGCGAAGCAAAATACGAGGGCAATTCAGAAACTAACCTCCGATTGGTCACAGTGCGGGTAGTGGGGGGAGTAGCGCGCCATCTGTGCATTCACACGCTCAGCAGGTCAGTCGGCATCAAGCCGTAGTCGAGTGAACATCGTACCTGCGCTAGTTTAGTTTTTGTGGCAGTTTGAAATGTGTGCTGCAATAGAAAATCCCGCCAAATGTGAAGTGCGTGCTGTTATAAGGTTTTTTACAGCCAAAGGATACTCTGCAGCAGCTATTCATCGCCGTGGTATGCTGACTTCCGGTATCGTTTTTTTGCACGATAACGCCCGTCCTCACTCTGCTCGCAGAACAACAGCCCTTCTTGAGTCCTTCAAGTGGGACGTTTTCAACCATCCACCTTACAGCCCAGATCTGGCGCCAAGCGATTATCACCTCTTCATGCATATGAAGAAATGGCTCGGGTCCCAGCGGTTTGATGACGACGAAGAGCTCAAAGATGCGGTCACAGGCTGGCTCAAGGCACAAGCGGGTGATTTTTACGCAGAAGGAATTTCAAAGCTTGTGAAGAGATACGATAAGTGCCTCAATCGTTATGGAGACTATGTCGAAAAATAGTGCAAAGATGTAGTTGTAAGATGTATATATTAAAATATTTTTACTTAACTTGGTGTATTTTTTTCAATCAACCGGAGGTTAGTTTCTGAATTGCCCTCGTATTAGGAGGTGTGGCAAAATAGCTTAAAATGGAATAAACATAGAGAATACTTAGAATACAAAGCAGGCAAAACATTAAAGGGCTTTGAAAAGGCTTAGTAGCAGGAACACGGGACTAAATAACAAAAGTTTAATCAAAATAATTAAGCAAGTCTTGGTCTCACAAACTAGATTATGGTATAATAATTCGGAAGAAAGGTAATAAACGAAATTACAAGAAAGCGGACATGATTAAACATCTCTACATTCGAAATTAATAACTTTGCCCCTAATGGCTTTATCAGACAATAAACAAAAATGGATTTGATTCAGTGCAGAGTCCACTGGAAGTCTCGATTCAAATTTCTGTAAACTAAAAAAAAAAGATCGATCTTAAAAAAAAAAAAAAAAGACGTTCAGATGCACCATTAGATTTTGGAAGGGATATAGGAAAACCATATAGAAAAATCTGGTGTGAACGCCACACTACTTCCTTTTAAGTTTAAATTCCATAATAGATGACTTAAGTGTTAAAACAGTTCCTTAGAGTGAGCAAGATAACAATTCAAACATTTACACTTCAGTTTGTCACCAATCAATGCAAAATAATGTTTTACAATGTTTCATTTTCTAAATATCGCCGATTTTAACATAATTCAGTGAATTTTTCTCAAAATATCGCCAATAGCGCCTAGTTTAACCCAAAATCAAAAAATAATTTTTTTCGCCAAATTTTTTCACCAACTTGGCGATATGTCTCCAAGTTGGTGTCAAACACTTGGCGACTAAAAGCTTGGCGATATATCGCCAAGCGGTAGCGCCAAATCATTTATCTTAATGTGCATTGAAAATAACATTGATTTACCCCAAAAAGGGGTAAAAGACCCCCTTGGGATTATTCAAATGCAACCACAAGGGGAGGTGCACAACTAGACCCCCCTCAGAGCCTACATACCAAACCAGAAGCTTCTACGGCATACAGTTTTTGAGTTATGCGACACACATACATCCGCACATACGTATATACAGACGTCACGAGAAAACTCGTCGTAATTTACTCGGGGGTGGTCGAAATGGATTTTTCGGCTGTTTGTATGTTGTTAGGTACATATGTACGTGCTGATAGGTCAAAAAAAACTACACGACAGTCATTCGGGGTTGAGCAAAGTCAAAATTTAGACCGAAATTTGAGTGAAATTTTTTTCGTGATCACAATACTTCCTTTACTATGTAAAAGGAAGTAAAAAGGCATTAGACTAAGGTACGGACAAAAAGCAAAAGGACCTGCTTAAACTCCAGTCCAATTTTGAAGAGAAATCTGTTGGAGAGGATCAGTACCAAAAATTTTAAAGTTTCGACGGATGAGGGAAAGTTCCAGCTTTCCAAGGTAAATTCAATCATAAATTTTTTACTTTCACATGTTTAAACGGAGCAAAAAGAACTATCAAATATGGGATATACGATAATCAATAGACGATAATCAATCAGCAATTATCTCAACTGTCACTATAAGTGCTTTAAAGGCTTTGAGCAACCCAAAACCCAACGAGAACCCATTAATTTCCTCAACTCGCTTGTATTTACAAATTTTTACGCAAGGTCTCACACTATTTAGTTGTACTGGGTTTCAGCCATCCATTATATCTTAACGGTCCATGCCAGAATTCCCGACAACGAGATGGCAAATGAAATTGCGAGACGTACTGAAAGCAATGTATCCAGTCCTGTTCTCCCAACTTGTTCTCATAAACACCCCCTACTAACGAAGTACTTAAAGGCCGAAAAGGAAATGAAACAAAATACTACATGGCAGAGTTCAAGTACTACAACAAATTAAAGAACAGAATAATTTTAATAGAGAAACAAATATCTTGGATTTGGATACCAAGCAGAAAGATTAAAATATAATTTTAAACCTACCAAAGATCAAATTATTCCAAATCCAGAAAGCTGATAACAACTTTACCCCTTTCCTTAAAAACTATCCAAACCAGAGGTGGCGCTAGGAAATGTCCGACAGGGGGGCAAGCTTGCCCGACAGGGGGGCACAGGTTATAATTCAAAAATTTACTTACACCCCCCCCCCTGTCCCCAGTTTTTACATTTTTTTATGGTGCATTCGATTGAAAGGTAATCGTTCTTACCATGAAACTAAAACTAAATAGTACAAGTACAAAGATTAAAATTTTTTAAAACCCCCGACCCAGATTAAAATGAACTACACTGCTCAAAAGCATTTAAATAAATATATTTAATTTTTTTCGAGCGGACAAGGTAAACACGGGAAAGGAAAGATACTCCTTACTAGTAAATTTGCCAGTCGGCAAAAGCAAAATTAAGAGGAAAAATTGGGTATTCTTTTAAAACCTCATACTAAAATCAATTTAGTCCTGGATTAGGAGCGGTTTCTTACTGCTTTATACAATTATAAGTATTTTAATCTATATACATAAAAGACTACTTTTGAAAACGTATGTCCGGGGTAATCTTCCAAACTACTGAACCAATTTTAACCATTTTTTCACCGTAGATAGCTACAGTAACAGGGAGCAGGATAAGCTATAATTTATTTCTAAAAAGCTTAGTTTAAAAAAGTTATTATGGAAAACAGTTAATTTTATGTCATTTCCCCATTAAATGATTAAATTTTCAACCCATTGTTGCAAAAATTTGGTGCCGTGCAGCAACAATATTGATTGTAATCATGTTGAAAATTTTGAACCAAGGCTTCTCTGGAGTAAGTATGGATTTTATTGCCTTCTAAGGATTTTTATATTTATCTGAGCCAACAATCGCTAACGGGTGAAATAAAAAAAATTGATTTTGGCAATAGTTAGAGAATAGAAAGTGTTTATAGTCAAAAAAAATTCTAAATTAGGTACATAAGATGTTTTCACCTCACCAATGTTGTCACGAGGATAGAAACTAATAATGGGACTTATTTAACGAGCAATATTTGGAAATGGTTAATTTCAGTGCGATTGATACTGTAAATATATATTTATTTTAATATACCAAGCTTATAACATTTCCTATTTACTCAAACATTATTTGTAGCTCACTATTTTTTTTCAGCTTGCATTATTTTTTTTATAGTTTATTCATAACATAGCCATTGTTTACAGAAGTAGCCATTATGTTTATAGATTTACACTTTAGTGTTGGGAAATTTATGAATGAGTTTCACTAAACCACCCTACACCCAGAGAAACCCGGGCAGGGCCGGGTATCCGGCTAGTTGTTAATAAATAGAAAATGGCGACAGAAAAATATTTTAAATCATTGAGTTTTCTTTTCCCGTCGGCCGACAATCGTAAATCGGTAATATACTATATCTAATGTCGTAAATTTAAGGCTAAGCCACATTTGCTAAAAAACGTTAGTTAATATTCAAATGCTACATATAATTTTGGAAGTTCCAAACACATTCTATCAGAAGCATTTTTTTTTCTTTCTTTTGATACCGTTGTTTTAGCTTTTCAAGTATTTTTTCTCTTCAAAAATAGGGAAAAACGTTTTGAAGGTTTTTAATTACTATCTTCGTTAATTGATGTCATTCGAAGACGTGACCTAGCTAAGAACAATCTCGATCAACTCTCCTTTCAAACAATTTTTTTTTTTTTTTTTTTAATCGGTCCATCGATTAGGCTCTAGAGTGCCACAGACAGATACACAGATCGACAAACACAGACACGTCAACTTTATAACCCCCTTAATTGTTGCGTTGGGGGTTGAAAATGGGGATCCTTAAAAATGAGGATTGAGAAGTTCAGAGGACACACGAAACGAAAAAAGAAAATGAAAAACAAATGAAGTAATTGAAATTAATAAATAAAAAGAATTAGCTTATAAACTATTCTGCTTGAGAGAGAAAAATAGGAGCGAAATAAAAGTGTCAACACTTTTTTCTTCCCTCGCCTCCAAACACACAAAGTGTGTAGATTTAATTATTAACTCGTTGCTATCTGAATGTGCACATTTTTAAATGAAAGAAAGAAAAACGAAAACATCAAATTCAAATTGCTCCTACTCCTATTGTTAAAAAAAAGCATTCCAAAAGTTTATAACACACTAAGGCAGGGATTCAAGTGAAACAGGCTATCGCAAACTGCAATCGCTATTGGAAATGAATTACATTAGAACGTTTCTTGATACTGGAAATGAATTACATTAGAACGTTCATCGTGACGTTTGCCTATGAAAAACGAGCTAGATAAAACGTCACAGCCTACTTGGCGAATAAGAGGAGATGGCCGACTGCTTGTGAGCTCTTATTGGCTCCGCTCGTAGTGACGTCAGTGCCAAGTTAAGCTGATGATAATGTAATTCACTTCCAGTAGCGATTGCATTCGAAGCGATCGCTGTGCTGTTTCACTTGAATCCCTGCCTTACCCAGTTACTTCTAAGTTCTGGAGATGATTTACATCTGTTCTATTTTATTTATTCTGTTAAATTTTAATTCGTTCAAATATTGTTCCTTTTTTTTCTTCTTGCTAAGAAATAACTCCATGAATGAAAAGTTTTCGAGTTAGAACTGGGGTGGGCTGCGTGCTTCGCTTCTTTAGCTCGCTATGCAATGCGCGGGAACCCGCCACAATCGCCGTCCAAGTAGGAAAAAGGGGTCTAATCCACGAGTCTCAAGTATCATTCCTCGACAATTGGTGGGTAACAAAAGCCCTCGGAGAAACACGTATGAGGTTGGGGCAATTAACCCTTTAAATACCGCACTATGTTCCAAGTATAAAAATTTGAGTTGCTGCACAAAAATAGGACTCTTAGGCATCCCTTTAGACAATGCAAAAAAAAAATTCAAGAAAAAAAATTTTATCTACGATTTTGGGCATGTTCCCATTTGGGAACATTGGCATGTTATGTTAAGTTTTTTTCCTAAGGCTTTTAATCGATTGCGCTTTACGCTCGCTGTAGTTCTTTTGTATTTTTGCATAAAATGCTTGATATAACTGGTCATATTTGACAAATTCATTTCAATTTGAAACGTTAAATATTTCAAAACATTAAAAAAAAAAAAAAACGCACTTTATAAACAAATATTGTCAAACAAATATGTACTTCTCATCAACGTCCATTTTTTCTCCTTTCTGCATTTCATATAGTTTTGTGATTTTCGATAAATGACTCAAATATTCAATTGGTAAAAATTTGTGGAAAATTTCAACCGGCGATAAATTTGCCAATTCTGGAAATGACCCACAGAGTTTTCTATGGGTTTTCGTTTCTATAGTTTCATCAAAAGATGCGTTTTTTCTCCAGTTAATTTCATTTTTAGATGATTTTCTCTTTCTCTTGGATTTTGGAGAAGCTTCCAAGGTAGATAGGGCATCAATAATCGTCTCGTAATCCGATACATCGTTTGGTGATTTGCGGGTGAAGACTTCTATTTATCCCCAAACATCAGCAGGAACAACTTTATCAAATTCATTGTCATTAACATCTTCTTCATCTGTTATTGCCCCAGTCTCCTCTGGTGGTAATTGGCAAATGTCTATTACAGAATCGGGTGATTCATCTGAGTCTGATAGGGCTTAAAAATATTCAATAGCTTCTTGCAAAGTTAAAAATTTTCTCTGAAACCCATTCTTTCCACGACTTCTAACAACACTGTCGCGATCACTTCTAGCGAAACAGAAAGCGAAACCTCCACAAGGAGGGAGCAAAAGAGTAAAAACATTGATTGGGGGCCGAATCTCTGGACAGTCTCAAGTGACAAGGAAGGCATTTATTTCTAACAGGTTGTACCCTGAGCGGGGTGCAAGAGAAAAGCTGTAAACATCTTCATTTCTATGTGCAAAGCGATTTTTCGACATAACTCTCACCCAAAAACTGGAGACGAGGGGGAGGGGAGGGCGCAAAAAGGGGAGCAGTGGAGGGTCGAAAGGCCACCCACTTTCTTTTTCAATGCGTTAAATGAGGTTGTTTTCAATTCTAAGGCTTTCACTAATCATATAAATCATATAACCGAACTTAGGAAGCGGCGTGAATTACCGGATTTTGTATAGCGTTACTTGCCAATGTTCCCAATTGGGAACAACGAAGTTTGATCGCTTATAGGAGCTACATTTTTGCTTTAATTTTTTATTTGTCATGTTAGGTCATTAAAAGGATCCTTATTTATGGTTACTTTAGAATATCAAAAAAAGTTTATCCTTTTTGAAATTTTTTAGAATTTTCTTTTTCTGTCTCCGTAAAAATCCATAAAAAAGCACATTTTTGCGATTTTTTGTAGAAAACAATAATTGCAGTAGCTAACTAGATTTTTTTTTCAAAAAATCAGGTCTACTTTCGACAGTAAATAGAAAAAAAATTAAATCCTCAGAAGCAAAACTTTTTTTTAACGATTTTTTAAAGTTGATGTTCCCATTTTGGAACATTGGCAATTAAAAGGTTAAGCAGCTATTTTGTCGTTGATGATTATCAGATTCTCAGAAAGTGACAATGAATGTCCGTTTGCCATGCTGCTGGCGAATTGCGGGTGGGAACCGCTGGTAAGAAAAAAAAAGGAAGATTTGCCCTTTTCATCCTGAACAAAAATAATTTTCTCCGGCAGAACTTAACGTTCGTCTAAGAGATACGACGGCAGCTCGCCGATACCTCTTGTTGCTACCGGGCTTCTCGAAGGTTCTCGTGTTCGAAATTGGTCTAAAATCGTGTAATTTGTCAAATACTGAGAATGTTTTAGAAAAAAAAATAGTTTTTTTCGTTGAATGATTTTATTCAAAGAAAATTACCGATCTGTCGGAATCAGAAATATTTTCGGCTCTCAGATTTCTGTCGGAAATTTTGATCGTCGGAAATTTTTTCCCGACGAAGCAAGAAATTTTCTCCAATGGGGGGGGGGGGGGGCAAGACGTTCCCGACAGGGGCAACTGCCCCATAGCTAGCGCCGCCACTGATCCAAACCCGATTAGTTTTTATTTGGTTCTTTGGTTCAACTCTAGTTCCTCATTTTCAGCTCTAAATTTTAATTTAGAACGGTGTTATTCGATTTTATTTCTTTATTTAGAATCTAATCACACACAGCTTCACGCACCTTGCCTCGGAACAAAGGAGGGGGATATAGGACTCTAGAACAAACACAAGAGATTTTACAATAAGAAAATGCATACTGGAGAGAAGGGACTCTTTCACCATTTCTCTCATCAAACACCGCGCTTTGGCCCCTAATGAAGTGAAATGAAATGATATCGGTTGTTTACTTTTTAGCTGGGAAAACGTTCGTCTGCAGTGGCAATTTTTAATATTATTTGTTTTAAAATAAAAAATGTAAAATGATGATACATTCTTTCGTTTAATATTGCTGCTTTATCTCAAGTTTATTTCCTTTGTGAAGAAAAGAAAGAGACATAATCATGAAAACATTTCAGTACATTTGTAAAACATCATTTACGTTCTTGAAATATGAAAGTTTTTCTTCAGTCTTCATTAATTCAAATGCCAGAATTTCCACTTGCAGTTATTTATTGAAGAACTCGGGAAAAGTAGTAAGACGGTTATTTAAGTGTTTTGTTATTTTAGTCGCGAAATATCTCTAACAAAAAATTGAATTATAATTATGCATATGTATGTTCCCTTAAACTTCAATAGATGTGGTTGCCCATTCTACCATAAAATTCTCTTTTCTTTACACAAATGTTTATCTTCCTTAAGTAAACATTTATGTTTTTGTAGAACTAAATAATTTGCATTAAATTTGTCCTTTTAAAATTGTTGTAGTGCCAAATTATTTCTTACTAAAACAGGATTCTGCACTTATGCAGGAAAAGGCTAAAATCCTGAACTATGTATTTGAGAGGTCAAAGGAAATAATCATAGTCACGAAGTAATAAAAAATGTTTTGTAGTTGGAGGGAAGGTTCCCGGCGTGAATTTCTGGAGCCTTCGACTCGAACTTGTAAACACAGTTCTGTCATCCCCCCTCCAATGTATTTGCATGTAAGTGGGCGTGTTTTTGTGGTTTTTTTGGGGGAAAATTACATTGAGTAGGTACACACCCTTTTCCCCTCTCTAGCAAAGTTTTGAATGACAGACAACTACTTGGTGGCCATGACAGAGTTTCAGACCTGGTTATATTAGAGAAAAGATTTGAGCTTACTGCAGGGACCTCATTTCCAGGGGGGCAAAGGGTTCCAACACAATGCAATTTCATCGGAAAACATAAAAAACCACACCCTCTTACTTGTAAATACATTGATTTCTCAAAGCTGGGGGGGGGGGAATTGACCCCCCCCCCCCTAAATAGCGGGCCTGGCTTTCTGACTAGAATATTGGCTTCAAACTTCAAAAGCGTACTACTACTAAACATTTTTGTGTGATTGATCTTATTGTTCTTCCCCATAACTCTTCAATTCAAGCCCATCATTTAACTAGCCGTTATTTATCTATTATTATAGTGAAAATGACTATTACTAAATAGGAAGACAAGGACATTGATATGGAAATAATGCAATGAGCACAATTGATCTGCAATGCTTTAATCAAAATTTCTTATCTCGAGAAATTTCCCTTTAATTTACATGAGAAAATTGACTACAAATTTGGTCAATTGAACTATTTGACAGTTGTTTTTAGGACATCCTCACTGCTTAGATGTTTGTTTCTCATGCTTTTTAAATCTTCCAGTAATGTAATAAACATAAAATACTTAATTAAACAGCAATTTCTAATGAATTAAATACCTGTATTAAAAGAAATTACTTCTCGCTGATGTTTTTCAATCTTTCTTTCATATATCTAAGATGATTTTTTAAATTTTGGAAAAACATTTCCGACATTGGAATTGAAATTTTTCGTTATTTCTACTTCATATATTGCACTCGTAAAACCTATGCTTTATAGAGGTATTGCAACAGTGTACATGTCATTGCCTTTAACTTCACATTGTGCTTGAAGTTTTAATGTGTTTGCATCCAAAAAATATTTCAGTTTGCAATACACCGCCAACTCGACTATTTTGATCCATGCACAGCTGTTTCGAGCTTATTATGCTCTCATCAGCATGGAATATGAAAGTAGTCGAGTTGGAGGCCAAAAACCTCTTATAAAGCAAAGAGAGTTAAAAAAAACTGGTAGCTAATGTGAAATTAGAATACCAGCAAACGATTGTATTATTTTTTAAATTTGAAGTTATTTTCAGTGTTATAAATAAAAATTACAATCTGGGAGTCATGATATCTAAAATATACAAAAAACAATTTTTGAACGACAAAATTGTTTTTATTTTGAAATTACTTTTACGAAATCATTCTTGAAGTCACATTTGTGATAAGTTAGGGAAAAAAGCTTAAATGTCCAAAATTTTAGGCATCAAATTTAGTGCCTAGAGTTGGAATTCTAGGCATCAAATCAAAATGTTTGATCGCAAAATGTGGCTAATGACTGCTTATTTCTAACACTGGTTATTTTAGCCTCTGCTACTCTTACTCTAAATCAATTTATTTTATGCTTTATTTTAACAGTTTATGTGTTATTTTTGTTAAAAACTTCATTTACCATTGCTATTTACACCTTTCCGTATTAGCATGAATGTAGAAATGACCACAAACTGATGCATTGATTTGTAGTTTTTCTTCACGAAATGCACTGGACGACTGCTTGTTCCTAGCACTGGCAACATAACGAAAATACATTATTTGTTTCAGTGCTGTAATATGCAGCGACACGTCTAGCGGGAAGCAAGCCACTGCCAGTGCTGAACAAATTCAAAAAGAAAAGGATCAAATCCCTTTTCTGTACCCAAGACTAAACATACTCAAATATTTGTCCCATTAAGTCATTTTTAATGCATTTAATAACCTCCTAAAATAAGTGATATGAGTGTTTAATTGCATTTTCAAGAATGTACTGTTTTTGCTATTTTTATGTACATTATTTTAAGCCATCTTTTTTACTGGTTGTAGGATCGCTCAACTGATGCTCCGGCTTGTATTAAACCTTTCAGTGAAAACGACGACAATACTTGGGTTGGCCCACCTGATCCAGTATCAAATTTGAGATCTCACGTGTTTCCAAAATCGGAAAAGTTTTCGGAGGATGAAAAGCATTTTTATTCAAAAGCGTTAGAAATTCATTCTTGGAATCAGAAGTATTGGGAAAATCACAATAAGGATTTTGAACAGGTAAAATGACAAAATATTGTATTGAATGTATTTAGTTTAAAGAGCATGTTAAACATATTCTATACATGTTGCAGAATAGTTAATTCTTTACTTATTATCAAGTTGTGGAGTTTAAAATTTTACATTGCATGTCATGATTTGTTTAGTTTGTATGCATATTTACACTGGAAAATTGTCTCCATTATTTGAAATTGAAAAAATATTAATGAGTAAGAAACATTTGTATGCATGGTTTAAAAAACGATGATTCAGATTTTTAAAAGTTTAATCAGAATTTAACTTTTAAGTCGGATACTTAAAATTTTTTGAAAGAAACCTTCAGATTTTCAGTTTCTAAAGAAATGATGGTAATATGGATCAGTTTTTAAATTTTTAAGAAAATGTAAAATTTGAAATGCATCTATTGTACTAAAAATTATTAATAACATTCCTATATGGTTGTTACATAAATAAACCTTTTTTTTAATAAGCATTTTAAAATTTTGCATAAAAGCAGGAATTTATGACAAAAACATTGAGAGCGCCTGCCTATGTTTTTCGACTCGTGGCACACTTTGAAAAATTAGAATTTACTTTTCCACTTTTTCCTTTCTAGCTGTGCTTACTTCTGCCTTAACTAATTATTCCGAAAAGGATTTTTTGAATTTGTTGTCCTTATTGCAATGAGCAGTTTTTAGAAATTTTGCCCTTTTTCCTCTTGGGATTTAAGATCACAGTTTGCTTTATTATAATGTTGGGTAGTCTCAGAATAATTATGGACATACGGCTTTCAATTCCAAGATAATTGTGATTCATAATTTCTTAATCATTAGATGACATGTAAAAACTCGTTAACCAAAATACATTGTTACTATTTTCAAATCCGAAAGCAATATCAGTAAGGACTAAAGCTGTTCATATTTGGACAGTCATTTATGGCTTCTGTTCAAATGTTTCAATATTGTGCTAGAAATATTACTGGAATTAAAAGTGGTGGTGTTTTTGACAGTCATGAGACCAAAAATTTGTATCCAATTCATCACTCAAGTGTCAAATTCGTGACATGCTTGAGTGGAAGTGAAATCCTGTGCATATCAATACGAAAGAAATGATCGGTTGTTCGTCGCATTTTGTGGACAATAATTTCATTTGACGCGTAGAATTCCAACTCCAGTCACCAAATTTGATGCCTAAAGTTTAGTATGACATTGAAGCTTTTCTTTATAGTGACTCATTATGACTGTGACCTGAAGGATGAAGGTTAATTTCACCATTATGGAGGTTTCTATCAAACTTTTAAAAATTCTGTTACTTTTTGTAATCAAGGAATCCATACGAAAATTAAAGGTCACATAAATAACATCTAATCATGCGAGAGAAAAAATTTTTGTAGTTATTTATCAAACTAAATCATAAGTGTGTTTAAAGTTTGATTGTTACGTCCGTAATGATGCAATGGCCTTAAATTTATAGCAATAATTAAAGCTAAAAATAATTTTGTCTTTTGAAAATAATTTTATTTTATATGTTTTACATCAAATATTCTATTTACAATGTGCAGCATTTTTACTTAACAAATATCTTTTATATTCAGAAATTCAGATGTGTGATTCATTAAAAATGACCTAAGAAATTATGCTAGGCGTCTTCACGACGCATAAATTTAAATTCTTTTTCTTACACTGCAATGTGAGAATATCTCTAGATGACAGTAGCAGAATCACTACCCCACCTTCAGAGATCATAGTGACCAATAGTGGACCCCCATGGGGATACAAAAATTCACAAAAAATTATATATCTGTTAAAAATGATACATTTGTTAAAAAAGTCCGTGATAGACAAATTGGCCCTTGAAAATGCTTTGCACTAGGCCTCCAAATTTATAAATCCTCCACTGCTGAGTGATTATTCTTTTAGTTATGCACAGCTTTCACTTGAAGGGAAGTAAATGCTCATAAGAACCAAACCTGCCTATAGGAATCTGTACGAGATTTTGACGAACCTAAAAAATTCTGAGCTGTTGCTTTGAAAGAAATATTTGATTCACATATATAATGTACAATTTGATTCTTATTTTTATTTTTACATCTTGAAGAAAACTTGATGCATATAGTGGTTGAATATTCAATACAAATATTGAAAATGTCATATAGTACACGGTTTTTATGTGTTGAAAACGAAAAAAAAAAAAAAAACATGCTATATAAATGTCTCATTTTATTATACTTTTTCGCACCATGTTTGCACACAATCATGGTGTCCTTTTGTTAATAAGGGGCAGTGGCGTAACTAGTCGTTGGTTTCAGGGGGGGTTATATTCAGTCGACACGAGATTTTAAAAACGGCGGGAGGGCGAGGGGGGGGGTAGATACACCCCTTTTTCACTATATATATATACAGGGTGTCCACTCCAATCGTGGACCAATAGCTAATTTCTAAACCGTTAGAGATAAGCATATAGTTTATTTAGGAAAAAATCTCCAAATTTTGAAAGGAATTTTGGGTCTATTCAATGTTTTTCAAAAAATCAAATTTTGAAAGAGTTACGAAATTTAAATTTTTATACAGCCCCCCAGTCCTATCATTCATATTTAGTAAAACATTCTTGACACTGTAACGTTTAAAACTTAAAAAAAATCACTGTTCTACGACAAAAATTGACCGAGTTATGACGTTTTGAAAAATCAAGATTTTGCATTATTTCATGACGTCATCGAGAGATCACTTAAGGGACCGTATGCGAAATCCTTCAAAATCTTGATTTTTCAAAACGTCATAACTCGGTCAATTTTTGTCGTAGAGGAGTGATTTTTTTTTAGTTTTAAACGTTACAGTGTCAAGAATATTTTACTAAATATGATTGATAGGACTGGGGGGCTGTATAAAAATTTAAATTTCGTAACTCTTTCAAAATTTGATTTTTTGAAAAACATTGAATAGACCCAAAATTCCTTTCATAATTTGGAGATTTTTTCCTAAATGAACTATATGCTTATCTCTAACGGTTTAGAAATTAGCTATTGGTCCACGATTGGAGTGGACACCCTGTATATATATATTTATTAATTTTTTTAAAATATATATATTCATCTAGTACTACGAACTTGAAAGTGCGGACTTCCAAAATACCAAAAACCGGGCAGCGCTGTAAAGAGTAACAACCTCTGACACTAGAATTGTGCAGTAGTCTTAAGAAATATTACTGCAAAAAAACAAAAGGGAGGTCCGGGGGTTTGCTCCCGGAAATTTTCATAAATCGTACCTCTAAAAACTCCACTCTAGACTATCTTGGTGATGTTAGAGGAGAGGCTGTTCGATCTCTTCCCCCGATGATAATGGGGGGTTTGGAGGGCTACTCCCGGACATTTTTAACATTTATTTCCTGAAAAAGAAGGAAAAAAAAAGACGATACTTAATGGTTCTGGAAAGGGGCCCTGCAATGGGCGGCAATGAAGTCTAACACTATGATATTCACAGGAGAATCTTACTTTTTCTTTCTATGATTTTTTTCCTCATTTATGCATTTTTGGACCGACATTTCGGGGGGGGGGGGGGGTTGTCCCCAAAACACCCCTTGTAGTTACGCCACTGATAAGGGGTATGGAGTACTTGTATGTGAGAGGTTAATTTTCATGTCAGAGTATCAGTAGTGAGTTAGACTCATTATTTTAGAAGAAAATTTACATTTGTCTTTGTATAAATTAAATATGAGATTAAGAAATAAGAACTCAGTAAACCTAAGCTTTTTTTTTCCCTCTGAGAACGCAGGCCAGAATGTGTACATATTTTTTTGAAAAATATTTTATTCTGGATAACGTAATGTATATTGTAAGCTTGGGTTACAAGTGTGGTTAGTACAAGCCATCATTGTTAGCATTAATTAATTCCGTACTTTATTAATACACCTTTTTCAGAAAGCAACCTCTGAATATTTGGCAAATTGTGACTTTGTTTTGAAACCATGAACAAAGCAGCGGGCCATATGGGTCAGCTTTATGGACCTAGGTTTGGCATCATTGCCGCAAACAAAGTTTAGAGGAATTTTATCTAATATCTGAAATTAACTCTTTTAAGATGTACATGAAAATTAAATTTAAAAAAAAAATTACAATTGTGTTTCCCCAAGGGGGATGGGGGAGCTAAAATGCAGAATGTGGCATTAAAGTTCTTTGAGGAATTAACGTTTTATGAGATATTTGATCCAATTTTTGGGGTTCTTGTAGTCTGTATATGTAGCTATTGTACTCTGTAGCATTGGGGGCGGGGGTGTCTTTTCACCCTTGGGGAGGCTAGGCATCCCTGGGTTAAAAGATGCTTTTTGTGCTTGAAATAATTTCATTCTGTGACATTTAAATTCTTTTTTTATTATTTTAAAAATCATGTGAAAATAAATGTTCTTATGTTATGTTTTTATATTTCAGTCTAAGAAATCATACATTGACAAAGTCTCCAAGGAAAAGAAACTTGAGAAAAATGTAGCTTTGACAGCAGAAGAAATGTCACATTTTTATAAAGAGTTTTTAGACAGAAACCATAAGAAGCACATCTCATATAACTGGTATATTTGATAACTATTTAGCTGTAATTTGCATGAATTATGATCATAGTAGTGATTTTTTGTAAAGCATGTGTTTAATGATTTGTTAACTTAAATATTTTTAAAATAGTGTTACATGTGTATAAAATGCATTTGAAGAGTTAAACTTTGTTTATTGTTGGAAAATTAATCAAATGAAGTCAGGTTATGCATTTAACTCAAATTTAAAATATTGACTGAACAGTATGTGATAGCAAGTAACAAAATAGAACAGTGAGAAATATTTTAAGTAATAAACACCAGTAATGTGTGTAGTTGTTGGCTTCCTTATACAACAAAATGAAATTTTTATGGCTATTCACAACATCAAAATTCAGATATCAGCCTTCCGTAGTGTCAGACAGTTAAAGTAAGAGATAATTTAATAAAACCACATGATTAGCAATTTTATGCTGTCAAAAAAAGTTTTGAGCTTAATTTTTTGTAAGTTCTAGTTGAATCTAAAAATTTGCTTTTACATAAGAAAATATTCTGGAATTTTTGGAGGAATGCAATACTTGCAAAAACTGAAAATCATAATAGCTATCAATTCCTTAACCACTTAACAGTTAAATTTTTTTCCCGAAATTCATTCCTGAACATATCATTTTATTTTAGTTTTTTGTTCATTTTACATTTCCCCACGCTTTTTAACCAATCAGAATAGAAAATGCAATAGTCTGCAAACTATCATCTGCTGGACAACTATCCCCATATATAGGAATAACTTGTTCCTGAAAATAGAAAAGATACGGGGAAACTGAAAGCAAAATAAAAATCAGATTGCCCATATGGCATCATGGGTGCAAGACCATCCGTCTTAAAATGGATTTCCGTCTTGAAGAAATTGCAGAGATGGAGAAAAATTGATCTCATTCCTTTAGTTTTAACTTCCATAGAAATTACAAGATAAATGAAATATGCAATCGGATTTTTAACCCCTAACGTTATCAAGGATGGCCTCACTGCATCGTAATATCGCCAAAGATCGTTTAGTTATCGTTTAAGTTAGGTTTTTGAAACTAAAATTTCGGAAAATCCCACCCCCCATTTCTGCTGGAATATTACACTTAAGCCTGATCTTAATGTTAAAAATAAAACTAACCCTCCCCCCTCCCTAGATTTAACTGTTAAAGTAACTGTTTATTTATTAGATTAATTTTCTTTACCAGGCATGTGGGGAAGGTGTCAAACACAAATCTTTTCCGTCTTTGAAGATGACAAAACTTGCACCCATGTATGGCATACAGGCATATTAGTTAGGGCCTGAAAACCATTGCGTACGGAATAGGAGCAAATCAGAGAAGGGGTTTAAAAAATAAAACTAAAAACTTTTTAAGGATAAAATAGAAAATAGCGGGGGGAGAAAAATGACTATTTTATTTTCGTTTTTAACAATGTAGAGCGTTTGATAGTTTGTATTAAAAAAAATAATTTAATATTTTGAAAATTCAACTAGCATTATTTTCTCGTTTCCCTTGATTACAAATTTGAGCATTTTTAAAATTTTCATTACGCATACAATACACTTGTAGAGGCAAAAGTATTAAAAATATGTGTTTTATGAATTAAAATGTATACATTTAATATTACCTCAGTTCCAAACGTGAGGTAATAAAAAAATCCTAATATAATGATGATAACTGTCCTGCAAAACTCTCTCTTCCAGAGAAAAAAAGCATTTAATTAAAAAAAACTTAAAATTATTCTAAACTACCCTAAATAAGCCTTTAAATTTAAAGAACAAAATAATGACTTGTAACATTCAATCCAGAAGAGATGACCTTTAAAGAAAGCAATAAATGAAAAATGTCATGAGGTTAAGATTTATTGTCTAGAAGATAATTGAATGAAGTATAGTTTAGGGATTAGTATAGTTATAATGCATCCATAAACAAAAATAATTATAAACCCTATTTATTCATGAAAAAAAGCGGATGCTAGTATTTAATTCGAGCGAATGAGTTTCATTTTTCTCTTAGCAAAGGATCACATTGCTTGCTATCAACCAATCACAAAGAAAATTGGTTCTGAAAAATTTCAGGCATTGGGAAACCTGCCCACAATCTTGATTCAGAGTAAGAATCAAATGAAAATCTTGCAATCCAAAAAATAAAGAATTTAATTAAAATACTTAGTCCAATGAGAACAAAATGAAAATTTAATTCCCCTGAAGAAAAATTGAATCGAAATATTTGTTACAGTTGTAAAAATAAAAATCCTCCTCTCCCAAAAAAAAAGATTCTCATTAAAATCAAGGGTTCTGGAAGGTTTACCGCGCCTTTGCATTTACATTAACAAGAATGTTTTTATTCCCTACATATGTGCTTTGTTTCAAATAAAAATATTATTACTCGTCCTGCAGTTTCAACTATTTCTTTTTACATTTTAGCAGGATAGCATCACGGACCTCCTGTCATAAGCTCGTGGACCCCTAGGGGTCTGCAGACACCACTTTGAGAAACTCTGAGTTAGAAGATTTAGGGCCTTTATAAAAAGTTAAATTTAGTAATTTTCAATTTTGATTTTTTTTTTTTGTTTCAACTTGTTAATATCTGAAACTCTACTTCTTATTTTGAACATTTTTGCAATTGGAAGTATGCATCTACGACAAAGGGCTGAGATAAAAGACTTCTATCAGATCTAACGGGAACATGCTGTATACATGTAAAGAATATTATAACTCCCGCCCCCCTAATGAATTCTGGCAGCTCTAGTGGTCAAAATTCTTAGTTTTTCCCAATGCCCTATGCACGTCTGGGGAAAACTTTACATTATCGATATGTGTTATAAATTTTAATTTTGCAATAAGAGCTATAATAATATGTTTTTTTTTTTTTAGTTGAACTTGACGTATTTTTTATGTTTCGATTTTGAACTATCTTATTAAATTGTTGCATAATCCTTAACTATTTGCTAAAATTACCCAATATGTTATTAACGCATAAAAATTACTCCGCCAATATGCTGCATCAATTGGTTAATGAAATTTTGTTTTTAAACCATTAAATCTTCTAAACTATACGCAAAAAGTATCTTGAAATAAGTTACTTTAAAATTGTTATAAGAGGGAGACTTTGTGGTAATTTCTTTTTTAAAGAAAAGTTGAGCTCATTTAAATGCTTACTCTGAAAGAATAAATAGAAGTGTTTTGCTGTTCTAAATATTTTATACACATTTATTTTGAAATAACTTTAAAATGTGTTTTTTTTTTTTTTCAGGGCATGGTACAGAAAAAACTTCTACTTATTATTTTTAGCTGCAAAAGCAAATATTTCAAAATTAAGAAGATTAGTGAAACATAGTTGATTCTTTGTTAGCAAATTTATTTATTTTGTGGAATAAAAATACATTTATTGTTTATTTCAATAAAAGTCTATTTATGGTTCTCTGAAATTATTTTAATTTTAGCCAAACTTATTTCTTCATTCAATAGTGTATCAGATATTTACTATCGGCTTCAGTGCTTGGTTTTAAAATAATGTCCAGTTATATTGTTACATAATTTTGTAAAACTTTCTTATATGGCTAAAAATATGGTTCATTTAAAATTTTAAGGATTGAATAATGTATTATACTTGCTCCGTAAGTAAAATCTCCTTATGCACATTTTTAGCAATGTATTTAACAATGATTGTTAACGATTTTTGTTGTACAGTATGTAAAATATACAATAATTATATGCTACTATTGAAAAGTGTATTAGCACCAAATACAGGGTGTTCTGTTTTAACCTGCATGACTTTTATTTTCACAACCATTCGTCCAAGATGTAAGGGAATGTGAGCCAAAGTGTAGTAGTTAAGATAGCGGACCTATTTCAAAATGAACGCATCGGAAATCTGTTCTGAAAATTATTGTACATGAAGATTGTGTGTGTTGTGTATTTTGTGTGACAACTTGCGTTGAGATATTATTTTTCATTTTTGGCAGTTATTTTGCACCTTCAAAAAAAGGTAAAAATTTCCCACCTTAAAAAGCCACGGGGCAAAGTGAAAAATGCAATCTTTTTACTATGAAAAATTTTCTATTTAAGATTAACAGTAATTTTCATCAAATGGTCTTGTAAAAAAACGAATAAATGACTTATTAATGAAACATAAACGAATAAATAACACTGCACAACAAAAAACATTTAAAAATCTGTGGCACTTATTTTGTTAATGGTTTTTGTAAACACTCGCATTAGACAGAGTATGAATTTACTTTTTTTGGATTGACTCTGGTTCTTGAGATAAACAAAAGGCAAGAAAGCAATGAAAAAATGTGAACTTCCCTCCTAACGGTCTATTATTTCGATTATTCCCTCTTAATTTTATAATTTTTTCATGTATAAAAGGTATAATAACTGTACCAATTAGGTGTTAGACCTTGAAAATATCAGTTCGTGTCTTACTGTGACTTTAATATTGCTTTTGTCTGGAAACAGGCCCGCCATTTCAAGGTTCGTGGGGTGGGGGGGGGGGGGTCAATTGCCCCCCCCCCTGACTTTGGGAAATCAATGTATTTACATGTAAGTAGGAGTGGTTTTTGTCATATTTTGGCAAATTTACATTGTGCATATACCCTTTGTCCCCCCCTGGAAAAATTCAAAATGACCGCCCTGTCTGGAAAGTATGAGTTCTTTACGAAAACGTTGTGTTAACCCCCACACTTGAAGATTGAATTTTTTATTATGCCAACAAGGGGGTAAGCATACTAAATATCCCTGTTTCATAAGTCTGTGAAATAGTCACGCAAAAATCAACATTGGATTAGAAAGGTTAGGCCTTTGGAAAAATATGGAAGTAGGAAAAGCAAGCATAATTCATGAACCACCGATAAGCCAAGAGAATAGTCTTTTTCAACCACTTCACAGCCAACTTTGGCTAATTAAACAGTTCATCAAAGCCCTTTATAGGACAGGTGATTATTTTAAATATGTGTGTCAAAAATTTACAGCTCTGACAGGAGCGCCCCGATGGGAGGTCACTGTGACCTCCTAATAATTTCCGTATTCGGGACATTTTGCTGACGATTCGGCAATTTGAAGACAATATTGCAAAGTTGATATTAGTTTGTTCTTTTTAGTTTTTAGAATTATTTTTTAAAAGATGCCTGTTTTTTTTTTCACGAAATGTTATGCATGTACGACATGTGTCCATGATTGTATTTTATCATTCGGTAAAATTGAAACTTCAATTGGCAAATTGATAATTTTCCCCCTCACGAAAATTTTAGTTCCGAGTGCCCCTGAGCCCTGAGCATGGAAAAATTAGAAGCAGGTATCTTCGATGGACCGCAATTTACACTCTTATAAAAGACACTGTGTAAGCAAACCATGTGACACACATTAAATCTGAAGCGTAGCTAAGCTTTTCTTTAGTAGTCAAACATTTTTTGAGGCATCATGAAGCACCAGACTATTCAAAATTAGTTGTCAAAAGGCTTCAAAATTTTCACATTAAGAGCTACTATGAGAATTAAATTCATTTTTTGCATAGCCATTTGGTTAGGTTCCTGGATAATCTGGGCTATTACAGTGAGGAACAAGGAGAACGGTTCCACCAGGACATCATAATAATGGAAGAAAGTTACCAAGGTCGATGGGATCGGCACATGACGGCAGACTACTTTGGTACTAAGAGATTTTCCTGAGCAAGACCATCACAGAAAAGCTTACAAAAAAGTTTTCTGGAATTTTTGTTTTAATAATTTAATGAACAGCATATAGATTTTTCGTTTTTGTATCGTTCGGGTGAAGGATCTTATAAAAATATTTTTTCAATACATATTGGTATTTTTATTTCGGTTTTCTCCGTGAAATAGCTAATAGTCTTTATCTCAAAAACTAGAGCCAATTTGACAAATCTAATAATTTTCTAGTATTCAGCACACTTGCCTGATAAGGAATTGACTTTTTTTATTTGTCCAGGCGAAGTTTTTTTTTTTTTTTTTTTTTTTAATAATGCTAAAAGAATATTTTGAAATGGATCATAGAAATAATAAGTATTATAAACTGGAGCCGAACGGAATAAAGAGATGTAAAAAAAAAAACGTCTCCTAGACAAATAAAAAATTTAGTTTTTGACGTATACTGAGTATTTTCGGGAATTCATTTTCATTTTGGTTTCAACTGTATAACCATCTTTAGATGCCATTTCAGCTAGTTAAGATTTTGTGATATAATAGTGCTACAAATATTAGTATTACATACTTTAAAACAAGTAATTGGCTTTTTTTCTCTAACGCCGAAAAACACTCATTTTGCAAAGTTTAGAGCTGAATTATGCAAAAACTGAAGGAGTAGCCATAGGTTTGTTAACTGATTGTGTTTCTGAGACAAGAAAGGCTTCTACTCCAGCTAGTTTTATATCTGGTCACTCATGGTGCAAGAAGATAATAACCCTCAAAGTCACGTGATTTTGCGATTTCTGCAACTTCAGAGTCAAATATTTCGATGAGCAAAATATCAACCACACATATCTTTATGTTTTCGGATACTACTCTTTGGTGGGTATTTACTGATATATACACTACCGTGGTGCACCGTTTCCACAAGAAGATTTGGTCGGTCAAAGTTGCATTAAAAAACTATTTTTCGTACAACTTTGAGTGACCTCTGACCTTTGTGCCAAGAGGCGTCCACAAATATTTATGTACTTACAGTTAGTGGGGATATAGTAGAACACAAAATAATTGTCAGTTCCACGGTTCACTCCTAAAGCAAAAAGTATTGGCTCATCTAAGTTGGCATGTTTTTATTGAAAAAAAGAGCAAAGTTCAACTTTGACCTCCCAAAACGGAAATAAAAAAAATTTTGCAAAAATAAAAAACACGTGTTTAATAATTTTAAATAACGACTATATTCTGAAATGTTCAGCCAAATCAAAAAGGTCAAGTTTTTTGACTGCCTGATTCTTAAAAAAAAAAACGGCTCTTAAATACATTCTTTTATTTGACGTTTTTATACACTGACGGAAAAAAAAATCCCAACACCAAGAAAAAATTACTGTTGAGTAATGAAATTTGGGTAATGCAATTGTCTAGTTAACATGTTTAATTGATTAAATGTACAAGATCACTGGCTAATTTAAGCTCAAGAAAATGCTGTGCAAATGTGAAATTATGTTAATTTAATAGAGGGTGTAACCTCCAGAATTTTGAAGGAAAGCTTGCAATCGTGCCTGCATTATGTCATCCAGGTTCCGAATGTCACTTTGTGGTATGGAGTTCCATGCTTGTTGCACTTGCTGTGTCAATACTAGGACTCATTGCTGACTGTGGATGATGCTCGAGGTGCCATCCAATGATATCCCATACGTTATCAATTGGAGACAGACCTGGTGATTTTGCAGGTCATGGTAACATGTCAGCACTCTGTAGAGCACATTGCGTTACAGCAGCGATGTGAGGTCCTGCGTTATCCTGTTGGAAAACGCCCCCTTGAATGCTACTTATGAAGGGCTGTACTACTGGTTAAATTAACAGACTGACGAGGAATTTTCAGTCAGTGAGTTTGGGATAACCACAAGAATGTCCCTGCTGTCGTAGGAAATTGCTCCAGAGACCATAACTCCAGGTGGGAGTCCCGTGTGTCTAGACCGTAGACCGCTTGGATGCAGGCGGTCCCCTGGCCTCCTTCTGACCAATATACAGCCACCACTGGCACTAATTCAGAATCTATTTTCATCAAAAATTACAACAGATCTCCACTCCGACCTCCGGTGAGCTCTGTCGTGGCACCACTGCCGTCGGAAAAGGCAATGGTTTGCAGTCAATGGAATACCGGCTACTGGCTGCTTGGCTCGGAGCTGTCCTTGAAGTAAACAGTTTCTTACTGTTCCTTGGGTCACGACTGTACCAACTGCAGCTCGAATGTCAGCCGCAGCTGCAGTACGATGCGCCACAGCCATACGCAAGATTCGGCGATCTTCCTTCTCAGTCGTGCCACGTGGCAGCTCGGAACTCGATCTTCCTGAGGTAGTACCATCCCTTGCCCATAGCTTCCAATAATCATGCATGGTGGAAACATTCCCATCCAAGTCTTTCTGAAATATCGCGAAATGAAAATCCACCTTCTCGTAGCCAAATTGTACGACCTCGTTCAAACTCGGTGAGCTGTTGATAATTGCTTCTTCGTCTTCTTAAAGACATTCCTGGCTAACATGAACGCAATTCGTCAAATTTCAAGGAAAAATAATACACACGAGCTTCACAAGACGCGTTTAAAACAAGCCTTATTTGCATGTTCTGAGTGACGCCAGCTGCGCCACACTTATGCGCGGAACACGAAATTTCAATCGATGTCATCTTTAAGTTGTATAAACCGTATAAACACGCCTACCAAATTTCGTTTATCTAATACAAGTCTTTCTTGGTGTTGGGATTTTTTTTTCCGCCAGTGTATTTTCGATGACTTCATTTTGAGAATCTGTATCTGATACGAGAACCAAAATTTTCTCATTTTTGATGCTTACTACGCTTTATTAAGAAGCAAATACGTGATTTTTTTTTTTTTTTGTTCAACTGCTAATTAAAATCTGCCTGCTCTTTCTGAGAGTCTTTAAGTCTCTCTCTCTGTATGATTTTTACTTCAATTACGTCGAGTAATAAATTATGAGTGAAAAGAGGACTTTAAAATGAAACTTTAAAATAATTTTACTTTTCTAAACTGGTTTACCTGTCGTTTTTATACTTTAAACTCCTTCGTTTTGAAAATCGCGATCTTCTTGCATCCGCCATGGGAAACTGATTTTTTGCATTTTTGATGTTTAGTGTACTTTGTAAAGAGTCAAATAAATACAATTCATCTTTCTTTTTATTTATTCATTAGAGCCATTATTTTGAAATTCAGAGGTAGGTCACGAGAAATGAACATTCTGAACTTTGTAGCCCCCAAATAAATTTTGTTCGCTCGGTAAAAATTCCCAAAGTTTGATGTTATGCAGCGCTTTTTTGGTAAAATGGCTGAAAGATGCATTTCAGTGCGCTGTACTTTTTTACAGAAACGCCACCCCATGGTTATGTTTACATTTATTGATTGTACAGTGTGTAGTTATGAGGACCCCATAGTTATTTGTGTTGGGGTGTGTTGCTTTCTTTAGTTAAGGGGCCGCAAAGTATGGTTTTTAGACCATTTTCGCTCGACTTTGAACTGCGTTATTTCCCCCTAAAAGCAACCCCCCGAAAAATTTTTAACATATACTGAAAATTTATACTATGAAGAGAATACGTGGTACGAAAATTGTTTAATATCTCATTACTCTGAAGAGAAAAAGACTTAAATATTTATCAAATTTTCAAAATTTGGGGTTTTTTGATCACATTTAACTCAAAACAGCAACCCTAGAAAAAAATAACTTTTATGAATTATGGAGCCTACAGATGTGTAAAATAACGTAAAAAAGAAAGTTGCGTGGGGTCTCGTCTCGTTTTCAAGAAAATAATTTTTTTTGTAGCTCGTTTTAATGCTTTTTTCTCATAGGGTCATTCCACGTCAAGTGATCCAAAATCTGAGAAAATTTTTACCTTACATTTTTGTATTTCTTTCTTTTTTGGCTCATCAATTGTACCCCTTGAGGTAATTAAATGTCTCAATTTTTAGATTTTTATCTCTATTATTTTTTCATATATAAGACTTTGAACTTTGGAAAAACCCTCGTTTTTCCATGGATAAGGGAAGATAAAAGGGACCATAACTCGGCACCAAATATAGATAGAACGATTTGGTAAATGGTATTTTAAAGTACGTTAGTTGCCTCTTAATCTGATATGCAACATGACCAATTTGATAAAAATTTTCTGTTTCAAAAAATGAAATTTAAATTTCTCGAAAAACATATAATGAATTTTTTTCAAAAAATTCTCAAAAATTTTTGTGAATTTTATCTATGTTTGTACAAATTTTTAGATTGGGATCTCAATGGGATCATATTTTTTTGAATTTTTGAATAAAACTGTATAGGAAAAAAATGATATTTTTTAGATTCTATTTATTTAAATACTAAGTTGTCTGGCTTGTGATGGTCTAAAAAGTAGTAAATAAACATAAATATGTTTAAAGTGAGCTGGCATGAGCTTCTAGATTTGTCAGGCTCATACCCCCCCCCCCCTCCATCCCGGCACAACCACTCTTTTTTTTTTCAAAACTGTTCAAAGTGTTTTTTAAAAAAACCTCTTTGATACAAAATTGAATAGTAAACTTATTTAAAGTTGGTAAATGGGTTCCCTTATAACTAGACGAAGTATCCCCCTCCCCACCCAAATATACCATTCACACTATAATAATATGACGTCCAACCTGGGGATGGATTTGAGGATTATTTTCACCCTTGGTATATATATATATATATATATATATATATATATATATATATATTGTTTTTCAGAAGAAGTGTTTCTTTTCGTTCCGAACTTCAAAGTGTACTTCCATTTAATATCTGTAATTTAACTTTATGATTCATTTCATCTCCTACCCCAGCACCAATCTTCAATTTTGAAGGGAGGAAATGATTGGGACCCAAGATCATAGCTAACAGCAAAATAGCACTGTTTCTCCTTGTTCTCATCGTTTTTTCTATTCTTTTCGCACAAAACTGAAAATAAATCAAAATATCAGATCATATGTCTGTGTCCCCATAACTCTCTTCCTACATTATCTAGTGTGCAGCTGTTATTTAATTTTTTTAATTGTTTGTGTTCTTTTTCATTTTGTTGTAAAGGAAAGTAATGCAGCAAGATATATCTATATACATATATTAAACAAACATTGCTTTTTTGATCATAACCTCTCATGTTGTTTAACTTCTGTACAGATTGCTCCCCCCCCCCCCTTTTCCTACCTTCCCGCTCCAAACTTTTATTTTTTTATCATCCCGTCTAACCCCATTTCAAAGCCTCAGTCTCTACTGTTGTCTGGTAGTGTTTCAGTTTGTTCTGTTTGTTACTCTTTCCTATTAGCTCATGAGCTTTGTCCAATAAGAGAAAGGAAAGGCAGTGATGGGGACTATCCTATAACCTGATACTTTGATTTCTTTTCAATTTTGTGTGAAAATAATGGGAAAACATTATGAGAACAAGGGGAAGCAGGTGCTATTTTGCTGTTTGCTATGATCTTGGGGCGAACCGTTTCTTTTCTTTCTCCAAAATTGAAGATTGGTCCTGGGGGAGGGGATGAAATGAATCATAAGTTTAAATTCAGATGTTGAATGGAAGTACTCTTTGTGAAGGTCGGATTGAAAAAAGAAACACTTCGTCTGAAAAACAATATATACCTAGGGGGAAAATAATCCTCAAATCAATCCCCAGTGGAGACGTCATATTAGTATAGCGTTAATGGTATATTTGGGTGGGAGAAGGGTTTTACTTTGCCTTGTTATAAGGAAACCCATTTACCAACTTTAAATAAGTTTACTGTTCATTTTGTATCAAAAAGGTTTTTTTTTTAGCATTTGAAACAGTTTGGGGGAAAAAATGGTGGGTCGGGAAGGAAGGGAGGGGGAGCTGACCAATTTACAAGTTAATGCTAGCTCACTTACCTAGAGTACAAATAATAGTCAATTCAATCCCCAGGTTAGACGTCATAATAGTACAGTGTTAATGGTATATTTGGGTGGAGGAGGGGATACTTCGTTTAGTTATAAGGAAACCCATTTACCAACTTTAAATAAGTTTACTATTCATTTTTGTATCAAAGAGTTTTTTTAACATTTTGAACAGTTTTAAATTAAAAAAGAGTGGTTGTGCGGGGGAGGAAGGGGTGAGGGGGTGAACCTGACAAATCTATAAGCTCATGCCAGCTCACTTTAAACATATTCATGTTTGTTTACTACTTTTTAGACCATCACAAGCAAGATAACTTAGTATTTAAATAAATAAAATCTAGAAAATATCATTTTTTTCCTATACAGTTTTATTCAAAAATTCAAAAAAATATGATCCCATTGAGATCCCAATCTAAAAATTTGTACAAACATAGATAAAATACACAAGAATTTTTGAGAATTTTTTGAAAAAAATTCATTATATGTTTTTTGAGAAATTGAAATTTGAAATTTAAATTTCATTTTTTGGAAAAGAAACTTTTTATCAAATTAGTCATGTTGCATATCAGATTAAGCGGCAACTAACGTACTTTAAAATGCCATTTACCAAATCGTTCTATCTGTATTTGGTGCCGAGTTATGGTCCCTTTTATGTTCCCTTATCCATGGAAAAACGAGGGTTTTTCCAAAGTTCAAAGTCTCATAAATGAAAAAATAATCGAGATAAAAATCTAAAAATTGAGATTTTTGATTACCTCAAGGGGTATAATTGATGAGCCAAATTTGAAAGAAATACAAAAATGTAAGGTAAAAAACGTTGGATCACTTGACATGGAATGACCCCATAGTAAAATGTGTCCATTAAGTGGGTCAGATCTGCTGAAACTGTAAGTATATAGCAATGATATATTTAAATTTGTATAAGGAAAGAGAAAAAGACTGAAAACACTAAATTTTGTCTAAATTTTTATAATTGTTAGTTTTTTAATTGCAATTAACTCAAAAAACGTGAAATTCTGAGACTATTATGGAATGCACATAACACTAGCTTTGAAATACTGGAAAAAGTAAATTCGGTGAGGTATCTTCATATGTATTCTAGTGGGAGGTCACAGTGACCTCCCGAAAAATTTCATGATCGAAAAATTTTGCTGATGATTCGGCAAACTTAGAAACAATACTGCAATATTGAAATTTTCTATTTATTTATTTTTTACGTGTTATGAATTTTTTTTTGAAATTATATGATACCTGCATATGTGTAAAACGACGTACAAAATAAAACGGCCAGGGGTATCTTCTTAGTTTTACAGGAAAAAAAATGTAGCAGATTTTAATACGTTCTCCCATAGTAAAATGTGTCGAGTATGTAGGTCAGATCTGCTAAAACTTAAAATATATGATAATAATTTATGTATGTGTGTATAGTAATTTTTGAGTGTATAGTAATAGTGAAAAAGAATCAGAGCACTTAATTGTGTCTGAATTTTTAGAATTTTTAGCTTCTTATTGCAATTACATCAAAAAACGATAAATCGTAACTGAGGGAATTATTGAATTTACATATTACTAGCTGGCAATGACTAGAAATATTCTAAAAAGTAAATACTGTGAGGTATTTTTAGAGGCTCCCCAATGGGAAGTCAAAGGAGGTCACTGAGACCTCCAGAAAAATATATTCGGAAAATTTTTCTGAAGATTCAGCAACTTTAGAAACAATACTGCAAATTTTACTGCCAAAATTTCCCTTTTTTGCTCGATTTTCAAAATAATGCTCTTAAACTGAAAAGTTGTAAACAAAATACACTATTTTTTGAAAGTGTCAGAATCGCTGGCTGAATTTTATTTTATTTCAATAATATTAAGTTTTTTAAATCCATAAACTATTTGAATATTAGAAATGTATCTTTCTTATTCAACAAAAACAAAAAATGATGTTATATATGTACAAAATTACATGTTTTTAAGAATTTATTGGGGCCTTAGTTTGCTCCTCCTCCCCTCGCCGTTTTCTCATGAAAAATTTCTGATATTTTCCCATGAACTCGTAATCACCCCCTGGACAACTTCAGTGACAATTAAAGAAATAAACGTGGAATTTAGCAATATTACAACGAATCAAACGCAAAAGAACATGAAAATAAATCCTTTTTTCAAAATTTTTAACAGTATAAACGCACCTAGTACGGACTAGGCCCACAAAAATTATATTATTGCCCTGACTTGACTTTTACTGCGATACAGTACGTACATATGACTGGATGTCCGGATTGAACGAACCCCGGTTTAATAAAACCTGGATTAATGAAGTTTTACTCTAAGGTTGTTACTTGAAATATTCAAGCTGAAAAGGTAAATTTAAATTAATTCCTAACTCAATCATGTCGGTGATTTTTGCATTCAGATTTATAAATTTGTTTCGTTCTTATTTACAGCTATTGAAACGTGAATCAATACAGTTCCTCTAATTCGTCTTTTATTTTGCGTAATATTCTTGCAGTCGGCTGCATTTTTTTCGTCATGTGACGCATGTGTCCTTTAATGTGTGCAGTTATTCCGATTTTTCTCTTTAATCGAAAACAAAGCTGTTGACACAGGACCACGTTACTCTGTAGCTGCTATTGACAAAATGTTAATACTATGTTAGCTTTGTAGCTTTTCATATGATGATGTAACGCATGCCGATGAATTTCCTATTTTCCGGTAGATTTTTACAACGTACATCCACTCTTATTAGTTGTTCTTGTTGTCGTTTCCATAGACTATACGTTATTTCTCTAGCTTGTTTTCTGTTACCACGTGAGTACTTCCTTATATTTTTAAAATCAAAACCCATGATTCGCCCGCCATTTTAAAGCTTATTGTGCCGGGATATTGACGAAAAACAGACAAACGGTATGTTTTTTTTTTTTTTTTTTTTTTTGTCGAAAAACGTTTTTCCCCTCTTTTTTTTCTGTTCACGTGAGAACTTCCTTGTTTCTTTATCAAAATCCATGATTTACTCGTCATTTTAAAGCTTATCATGCCGGGGTATTGACGAAAAAAAGACAAACGGTCTTTTTTTTAATCAAAAAACGTTTTTTACCCCATTATTCACAACACATAACTTCAATGAATAGCATTCGAAAACTAAAATGTAGCAAGGCTTTTGTTAGAGCGTTGCACTAGAAACTTGAAGGTCGTGGGTTCGTTCCTGCTGCGGGTTTTGTTGCTTTTGATTCCCTTTTTTCACCAGTTTATTTTAATCCAAATTTCCAAGAATATAAAATGTTAATTCATTGTAGGATTTTAAATCGCAGTTGTACTGTTGCATTAAAACCGGATTTTTTTTTTTTTTTTTAATTTAAGCATGGTAATTTAGGATGTCTAATATTTCTTAAAGGTGATTTTTTTTCTATTGTTGTTTCCTGAATACTTTATAAAGCTGCGAAAGGAAGGCATCATTTTATTTTATTTCAAATCGACGAAACCTGCTTTTCGAAAGATTACGGAAAAAGAAAAAGAGAAAGGGGAAAAAAAATCGAATTTTTGAATTACTGAGCGCGAATGCTTCTCGTGTGTCAGCGAGTAGCACTATATTAATGAGAAGCGTAAATAAACTGATATGATACACTAAGAAGAAAAAAAATGAAATTCCTTTAGATACAGAATTGATATACCTTGAAATCTAACCTTGAGATAGTTATATAATTTTATTAAATAATTTTCAAAGCAGTAAATTTCGTATTCAGTGATCGTCTTGGTAGTTCTCGTAATAAAATCACACACATTGCTATAGCGCGTGACAAAATGTTTTACGATCTACCCACGATGAAAAAGAAAAAAAAAAAAAAAAAAAAACGATGGAACCAACGAATTTACCAGTTTAGCATCATTTTTTGTCACGTAATTTCTATGCTTTATGTATCACATGCTCAATAATTAATAACTTTCACCTGTTTTCTTAATAGCATTTATTTTTTTATAAATATTTTCCTAATTAATTTTAAAAAATGACATGCTCCCGGGGAATACTAAATACACACGAGTTGTTGCTAGGAGAAAAAGCGTTGCCAGATTCTTAACGGAATAAAATTAATTGTCTATTCCGAGGAGTCACTTTCTGTAGAATTTGGAGAGGAAGAACGCTTGTCCTTGAAACAATGTCGAAACAACCTTGGCTTTGGTACCAGACTCGATGTATCAAAAAAGTGGCCATAACTTTTTTTTTTTACTTAGAGTCGATGATCGCTCGAACTTGGCAACTGTCTCATATGATTGGATTAAACCCAAATAAATTAAATTGGACTCGGAGAGTTAAGATCAAACTTTCTGTCTTTTCTGATTGAAATTTTCTTAGCTCATCATTTCCTTCGGGAGTAGCCAATCCCCCTAAGAACGGTGCCCCCCCCCCTTAACTGCTATGGAGCCCTCATCCATCGTGGGTATCGCTGCATCCTTTACTAAGTTGGAGAGATGTGCCGTCAATGAGTGTTAATTTGTAAAAATAAAAAATATTTTTTCTTTGCAAAGGAGCTAAAGGGTCATTCCATGAAAATGTCAACCTCAGCCGAAAAAAAAAAAAATACCGAAGTGAAAAAAGTATCAAAAAATAAAGGAATAAATACATAAATAAAAATCATACAACGTAAGAAGTTAAAAAATTAAAAAAGTATTGTAATTATCACTGAGATTAGCCATAATAAATAGTTTGTAGTGTGTCTATACTGCTTATTATTCGATGGTTACGTTAGTCACGTTACGTTAGTCACACTCCATCTTGAGTAAAAGTGACACTTAAGACTAAAAAAAAAATTAAGATTTAATAAATGTGTTTTGTGTTTTTAAAAGCCAACTTTACACATTTTTCAAACATGTCATCCAATTTTTAACACTTGCTTTACTTTGAGAAATTTTTGTCTCACAACATGAGCATTCATTTTCAAGGTTGCAAAAATGTTACGTTAGTCACGCTGCTATTTTGGCTGAAAAAATATCTACTGTCAGTAATTTTGTTTTAAATTCTTAGCAGAAATGATACATAGATACCATGTATATTGTAAATCCACCAGCATAACTAAAAAATATTTTTTATCCCCTTTAAGGTACAAGTAAACACTGTTACAAAATCAGCTCTGAATGTTACGTTAGTCACTATGGAATGACTCTAAACTTCTATTGTACTATTCTTGTATTTTGCGAATGGCTCGATCTATTGAATTTAACCTCGAAAGTAAAAATATTTTAAGAATGTTAGTAGGGTAAAAAGGCCGTTTCTGGATCAGCGGCGGAGTGCGGAGTGCCACGCCCCCTCCCCAGGCTAAATGCCCCAGGCTAATTGCCCCCAGGCTAATTGCCTCAGGCTAATTGCCTCAGGCGAATGCCCTCAGGCTATTGCTCCGCCCCTGCCCCCAGGCATGCCCTCAGGCATTTTTCGAGTGGAGTTGAGTTGTTTTGCCCTCAGGCATTTTTCGAGTGGAGTTGAGTTGTTTTGCCCTCAGGCATTTTTCGAGTTGAGTTGAGTTGTATGCCCTCAGGCGTTTTTCGAGTTGAGTTGAGTTGTTTTGCCCT
>JAXGGA010012541.1:0-38358 GCA_038373865.1 Uloborus plumipes
CATTTGGCTTTAATTTTTTTTGCTATTTTACTCCGAAGCAATCTACTATTTTTTTAAAATGTCTTGTATTTGTAAAAAACTACAGGCACGGCAGAAAAGGGAATTCTTTTTAATCATAATAGTAGTAAGTCGGCTCGAAATATCTCTAAATTAGTTAATTTATATCATTCCTTCGTGGGGTATGTGACAAAATGCTTTGAAGAAAAAAATCGGAGAGTAACCTGGATAAGAAAGGGGCAACTGGCAAAGCCTGCAACACGTTGTTTGAGATTAATGGCTAGCAAATTTAGGAAAAATCTACGCTTGAGAGCTAGAAAAATTTCAGCTGAATTTAAGAAAGCATTTTATGATTCAATTTCAACGGAAAAAATCGCCTAGTCTTCTAAACAGTTGGACTACTTGGGCACTCTAACCACAGAAAATGTTTTGTTAGGGCAAATAACATAAAACTTAGGCTTTTTTTCACAAAATAAATGTTAATTAATCCCAAAATGTTTTTAAAACCACGCTGTATTTGCAGATAAAAGTAAACTTAACATTTTTGGCGATGATTTTAAGGAGAAGAAGCAGTTAGGAATTTAATTCTAAGAACTAAATTTGAACAGTTAAGCACGATGGCAAAGATGTTCCCCTGTGTAGTCTGTCAGCAGCAGGACTTAGTTTTGATTATTAATTTCTTAAAAATCAAGTTTTGTTAAATTAAGGAAATATTTCACGTAATTTTGTTAAAAATCGATCATAGATATTAGCATAACTACATTTCGTATTCCATGCCGATGAGAGCATAATAAGCTCGAAAAATGCGGTCCATGGATCGAAATAGCCGAGTTGGTGGTGTATTGCATAGATATTACTATTAAAAACCCATTCCGAAACATTAACTTTAATTAACAAAAAAAAAAAAAAACTCGATTTCATTGAAAATGTTAAGTGTACAAAAACGTTTGTGAGCCACTGTATTAGATAAAATAACCTTTCAATAATGTTTGATCATACAAAGTTATCATTTATGATAAAACTAGAAGAAACTCATTATCCTATCCTTAAAAGACATTTAGTTTAACTAATTTTAGTTTAAATATTTTAATTTCAACGATTATGTACACTTTTTTTGAAATTAAAGTTTTAAAACTGTTTTTTTTTTTCCTTTTTTACGTATTTAGTCTTACCATCTGATTATCCTTTGGACCCCAATCTGCAAACTGCAAGAAGCCATCTGGATCATCGGGATGATGAAGAGACAAAATTTTTCTTAAAAAAAGAATCAGTGGATAATTTTCTGTTTTCTTAATACATACATGAAAATAAAATGACTCTTCAAAAATGTGACTTATTTATTGAGAGTGCTAAGACTAATGCAAAAAAATAATAATATTAATATTAATAATGGTAACAGGAGGAATAGCTAATACATATGAAAACTGTATTAGTGAATACTTACTTAATCACCACATCATATATCTTGTACTTTGCATTGAAGGAATATCTATATAACTGGAAAAAAACAGAAGAATAGTTACCTTTAAAAGTTATCATATTTTGATAGCGAGTAAGAATAAATACAGAAATTAAAATATATGCTTACCTTAATGACATCGTGCAGTAACAATACATAGTTATGATCTGCTGATATACTGTACTTTTCAACATTATAATCAGCCTGAAATTATAAATGATCTGTTTGCTTAATTTATTCTTGTTTATGTAATAAATTTTGCAAAAAACTAAAATGCTACTCTTATAAGGATTACCATTGCATGTCATGATAATCCATCCATTCTATAAAATATTTCGTATTACCAAAACCTAGTGTCTAGACTCACTTTCAGTATGATGATACTACTATACTATGCTTTAGTAGAAAAAAATAACAATGAAATTTTAAGGTCTGCTGTGTTGCCGAACGTATTTACGAGTATCGGTTAATGCTCTTAAAAATCTGATTTTTATCTCATGTTCCGAAAATCCATAGAGCCTTTTTTCTCCTCGACACCGATACTTTCGTGCAAGTCAGTCAAACTATCATTCACTGACTTAATTCGCGATAGCTCGAGCCATGTTTTGTCACACGAGTGCTCACGCGGGGTCGAAAACGACCCCAATGTGTTTTTCTTCATCTCTTTTCCTTTTTTTCATGACTTCTTTATTTTATTTTATTCATTTATGTTTTTTCACAAACCAGAAACTTCTACAATGATTAGTTTTTGATTTGAAACGCATGAACTATTACGAAAAATGCTCCAGCTCTCAAACGCATCAGTAACATTTTTGCGTTTCCCTTTGGTGCAGGAAGAAAAATACTTATATTTCGAACTGAAGTACAAACATTAGCTCTAAATTGATTTTTTTGCCAAATAATTTCTTTATCTCTTTCAATAAAGATGTCATCTGTATCAGGATTATCAGAATTTTCGCTAAAAGAAAATTTTCTTTACTGTCATAATCACTAAAGTTTTCTTTATTGTTAAACCTTCATCGTCTGAAATGACACATATTCATTACTTTCTCCATCGGCTAGTAGTTAGCTAAAATGCTTCATCCCTTGCTCATGGAGTCGGCATCTTTTCTTTGTTATAAGTAGTGCAAAAACAAATTGAAGAATATGAATTTTTCAAGGACAGAACTACATAACCATTGTGAACGACGCGCTTGTTAACTGAAAATCATGGCTAGAAGAAGAGGATTGCTGACAACAACTTCCTTTTCACAAAATGTTTCGAAATTCTTTGAATGGAACCGACTCCAAACGCCTGCTCTGTTCCGAGAACTTTACTGACGTCAGTACTCGTAGAAGACTCCAATCGCAAGAACCCTCTAGCTTACAAGAATTAAAAGGATTAAAGAAAATTCCAACATTACCTACATATCAATCAAGGACACAATGGCAGCTACCTAAAAGATGGTTTCCTTATCTGTCTATGAAATTCCAAGAAATGGAAACAAAAATGGATGGGGTCGTTTTCGACCCCGCGCCAGCTCTCGCGTGTTAAAGTCATCGATATATAATAATAGAATGTACATCAGCTTTCAGTTTGAGAAAGTTTATCAACATGTTTAGTTTGTTGCTTCATTATTTTTCTTTTGAGACCCCCTCCCTCCCCGTTCTCGCGCTACAGAGTACCAAGTCCGCAGGTTCAACGAGAGGCCATGTCAGCCTAGCTGGCAAACCCAGACATTCCATTTTATAACCACCCGTCATTAGTTGTTGTTGTTGTTGTTGCATGCCCCCGTTGGTCAGCGGTGCTAGACCAGGTCCATGATGTTGTACACCCTAAGGAAATCTAACACCAGCAAAGGATCGTCCGCCAAATCCTGTCTGGTAAGTCCCAGGCACTCAAGGATGTGGAGAGGAGATGCCTCTTGAACAGAACAGTTGGTACATGTTTGAAATCTCTTAGCACCCCCAATGAATTTCATAGTTTTAAGATGACCACTACGAAGGCGGGCAAGAGTGGTTTGCTCCTGTCTATTGAATTCTTGAGCCAGGGAACCTCCAGGACGAGGACGCTGATACCAGTGGTGCTCTGGGGGGACATTCCAAGTAATCCCATTTTGGTGTTTAATCTTTGAGAAAATCTCACTATAGGTTAGCGGTGCTGACTGCGCAGTGGGCTCACAAGCACCTGCTTTTGCCAAAATATCTGCGATCTCGTTGCCCTCTAGATTTACGTGTGAGGGAATCCATTGTAGGTGAATAATGTGCGAAGTGGAGAGTTGTTTAAGTTTGCTGATAATTGATGTTCCCACCTTATCTCTTACTCTCTCCAAACTGGCCAAGTGTTGAATTGCACTTCTGCTATCGGATAGAATCCAGATCTCTTTTCCATCTTTAAGAGACACAAGGGAGGCAAGAGCTTCGTCGATGGCTATTAGCTCGCTTCGAAAAACTGAGCATCCGTCCGGGTTTCTTATCTGGATCCTTAAGTTATGGTCTTGTGACTTGATATAAATTCCGCTGCCAGCTCGATGATGATCATCTCTACTACCATCCGTATAGACCCGCACGGCATCTGTCGGTATATCACCGATTCTCTCCAATGCTATCTGCCTTAGATATTCAGGAAGGTCTGTCTGTTTGTTAACCTGAACTGGCAGCTCAGGGTGAAAAAAGACTCCATCCAGATCATCTGTTGGGTCCAGACATTGTGACAAATGATGTGGTTCCACAACACCATCGACTAGATTAAAAGAAGCCATTTGACTAAAGGGACTATTTCTAATGAGTCGTTGATTGTCGCGCCATTCGTTGAAGTAAGCAGCAGTACGATTTTGGGTATCCAGTCCCCTGAGTTTGTTGTAGTACTTTGATAGGCAAGCACGTCTCCTAAGGCTAAGGGGCTGTAGATCCGCCTCGTAGAGCACTATGTCTCTATGGCAAGTATTTCTTAGTCCCGTAATGATCCTTGCTGCGCTGAGCTGTGTACTTTCGAGTTTCTGAAGGTTTGTAACGGAGGCACTACAGTATATTGGAGCACCGTACTCCAAGATGGGTCTGATTATTGAAATATATGTGTTCCTGAGTGTGCTTGCGTCTGCACCCCAATCACGCCCCGATATATACCTTAAGATGTTGAGCCGTTTTCTAGCTTTCAGTACTATATGATCAATATGTTTATTTCCCAATATCTCGGGGTCTAAAACGAACCCCAGATATTTTGGATTTTTATCCACAGTCAGTGTTTTATCATTCAAACGGATGTTAGGTTGGTAATTATATAGCTTTCTGTTGGTTGTGAAGAAGGTGACCGTAGTCTTAGCAGGGTTAAAACTCAGTTTATGCTCTTCGGCGAAATTCTGAACGTCTTTAATTACTTGATTTATGTCTCTCTCCAGTTTCATTGGATCTGAATCGGACTTCCAGAGTACAATGTCATCTGCGAAAGCACCGACCTCACTGTTCTTCTTGATAACGCTCTCTATGCCTGATAGGAAAAGCGAAAACAAAGTTGGGCTCAGTACTGACCCCTGAGGCACCCCTTGAGATATCCTATAGCTCCCAGAGAGCGAATCATTGAACTTGACTCTGATAGATCTATTTCTCAAGAAATCATAGATCCATGGAAGGGCCCTCCCCCCAATGCCAAAAATTTTATAAAGTTTAAAAATTAGAAGGTTGTTCCAAACTCTGTCGAATGCTTTAGATAAATCCAGGAAAACTGCGATAGTATGATTAGTTGGTTTTCTGTTGTGTGCGTCTCTTATCCTTTGACAGAAGTAAAGTAGTTGGTCTGTAGTGCAATGGCCCTCCCTGAATCCATATTGTTCCTCCGGGAAATGATCGTGTGTATTCAGATAAAAGGAGAGTCTTCTGAGAATCATTTTCTCCATTAATTTGCATGCAATGCTTGTCAAGGCGATGGGACGATAACTCTCTGGGGTGCTATCAGTTTTACCAGGTTTTTTGAAGGGAATGACGGTTGCTTTCTTCCAATCTCTGGGAAGCCGGCCCTTGTTCCAGGAGCAATTAATGATGTCTAGGAGCCTCTGTCTTCCATAAGGACCAAGATGTTCGATCATTTGACCGTGGATGCCGTCAGGCCCGGGAGATTTATTTAGTCCGGTATTACTGATTGCCACCACGAGTTCAGTCATTTTGAAATCTTTATTGAAAATAGTGGTACCTCTTTGGGTATCACTGCGGCATCCATGGACAATATTTCGAACCTTGGTTTTAATTTTTCTGTCCTCTGCCGTGAAATTCAGTCTACTGATTTTCTGGTAGTGTAATCCCAAAAGGTCGGCTGCTTGTACGTCATTTTCGGCCAAATTTCCGTTTTCACTCTGAATTGTATTACTCTGTTCTGTTTGTGGTTGATCTTTGCTGATGCTCTTAACCAATTTCCAAAGTTTTCCATTTGATGTTCTTGAATCTAGTTCAGAACATATTTCGTTCCATTTCTTTCTCTTAATTTGAGCGTAAAGTCTTTTAATTTTTGCATTAATTTTGTTTAGTTCAATTCTACCTTGATTACTGCCGGCACTGTCCCTATCTTCAGCTATTCTTTTTCTTTCTTCCAGCAGGGGCTGGAGAAGGGGTGATCTGCTTGTTAAGTAGGGTTTCTTTTTCTTCAAATTACCTCTTGGAATGGTATTCTTGGCTGCTGTCAGTATTGTATTTTTAAAGGAGTTCCAGTTCTCTTCAATACTGTCGCTAACAGGTTTGATCTTTACTCCGTTATCCACCGTTTCGGCGAAAGTATGCCAATCTGCCTTCTTAAAAATCCATTGTTTAATTTTACTGGTGGGCACAAATTGTCTCTTTTTTAACTCTATTAAGACAGGCATGTGGTCACTTCCCAAATTGTCCATCACAGACCACCTGCAACTGGGCCCAAGTTCTGAACTGGCAACTGCAATGTCTAGCGCTTCTTTCGTACTGTAGCTATATGAAAAGTGGGTAGGCGCACCGTTATTAAGAATAGTAAAACTTTTATCATCGATAATGTCGAGTAACTCAATTCCTCTTGGGTTTGTAGTTGTGCAGCCCCATATAGGGTGTTTGGCATTTAGATCGCCCAAGCAAACAGTGCCCACAGTGAATAAATCTTGTAGATCGGCTGGTAAGCTATTCATATCCGGGGGGTGATACATATTAAAAATATTGAGAGGTCTACCTCTCCAGATGATTCTAATACCCTGGATCTCTAGGTTAGTTCCGTGAGTTAATTCTCTGCTGATGTCTATACTCTGGTAATTGATGTCTTTTATAAGGAAGGCAAGTCCCCCACCACCTCTGTTCTGTCTATCTATCCTAACGATGTTATAACCTTTGATTTTAAGGGAAGTTTCTGTCTTCAACTTTGTCTCCTGCAGTGCAATAATCTGCACTCCTTTGGTATGGGCTAGCTCAATAGCCTGTTCTAATTTTATCCTTGTTGCACTTGTTGAAATTCCATTGATGTTGAATTGCAAGATCTTTAAGGTTTTCGGAGACTGTAGCTTATTTTTCGAACATGGCCCTCTTCCTAAGCCAGGTACGCGGTCCTTTTTTGGCTGCGCGACGACCGATGCAGCATCAGAAAATGAAGGTGTACTATTCATGGATGGGGAAAGTTGCAGCCTCTAATGACGAGCACCTAAAATTAGGCAGAGGACTGACTTAGCTCAAGTTGGTGTTCTTTTTCGTCTGGCACCTATCCTTCGGCCTGTCCGGCTTGGGAGGCCCTACCAGTAGCAAGCTACCGCCGGCATAGCCCTCCGGGTCATTGGTGCACGCAAGCCTCGCCGCCCCGTCAAGGCAGGAACACCGTCGGGAGGACCCGTCATTAGTTTTATGATTCGAAATATTTTTTTTTTAATTTGAAAAATCTAAAAAAAATAAAAATTTCAAAACTTTAAGCTAAATGCGCAGACTAAAGATGACGTCGCAAAAATGAAGTATTCTACAGAATTGTTATCAATCCTCATACACAGTAAATGAAAGGTACCCGTTTACGGAAATCAAAAATTCATTTTTTTCACTCCACCCTATTGTACAGTGTCATCAAAACCATAGTGGAGTACTGTGTATTACAGAGTTCCCATTTAAGTCAAAACTAGGAAAAAAAAAACAAAGATGCATATTCTACTATTCAGAAAACTCCAAAGCAGCAGAGAACGAAATTTGTTTAAAATAAATAAACGAACGTAATTCAAAATCGTACTATAAATGTAGTAACTGAAATTCTTTTCAGTCATCTATTACAAATTTATTTTAAATAACGGAGCTATTTCATGAGCAGCACGGGCACCTGATATCTATACCTTAGAGCCAGACCAACGTAAGTCCGTTTTTGTTAATTTTTAGGAGAGCATAAAACATTTGTCTGATGCATTCAAAGGATGGGGACTCACGCTGCTTTAACTCTGCTAAATGATTGTGAATGAATTTATTTTTTGAGTAACGTTCTAATGGATCGATGCTGAATGAGGTTCTACACATAATGCAATAATAAAGTAAAAATCTCCAGTTTCGGACTACGTTAGTCTGGCTATGAGGAAGAGATATATATACATGTATTATTTCAATTAGATTGGTACATAAAAAACTTACAAAGGTTGTGTTTTCCAAAAGCCTTCTTGTCGTTTTTGTGCGAACGGTGTAAATAACTAAATGCCCATCTTTGTCTCGGTATTCCAATTGATCATCTGCAAAAAAAAAAAAATAATAATAAAAATAATAATCTAAAATAGCATTGCTGAGGCAACCAAGTTAATTGAACTGTAACAGTATGTTCAATTAAAGAATGAGAAAATATCAATTACAAAAACAAAAAAATTGAAAAACAAACCAAAAAATTTGAAAAGAAACGCGAACTTCGCCATAAGCCAACATTGCTTTTATAGCGTCATTAATAGGTCTTTCTTAAATATCTTTTAAATATTGTAGTTAACACTGCCTTAAAAATATTACTTATCAATTTTTGATAAGTAAAACGAATTTCTTTTAACTGGGGAACATGAAACAGCAAGCGTGTTACTGATTGTTGAAAAGAAAAAGTCGGGAAAAATTACAGTGACAATGACAAAGCAAAATTTTTATCTGTTAAGGATGCTCAAGAAGATAAATTATAACTTATTATTATATTCCTGCAAACGCTCTCGTTTTTCATGAGAGCACAAAGCGTGACTAAGAGATGGAAATATAAAATAATTAATGTGTGACAAACTACTGTTAATGCACTAAGTAGTAACACAAAGATGAGTGCTGTATACAGTAGTATATCTTCATATTGCTTCGAGCAGGGAAAATATTTAAATGCATTATCTTGAAATCTTTGCATTTCTTAGAAAATAGTTTTTTTTTTTTTGAATAAATACTGAATCGCAATTAACGAAGAAGTTTATACTCCCTATTGGTGACTTAATAAAATAGAAAGCACACATTATGTGGCTTTCGGATACTTCCAATGGTTTAATTTTTTCGAGTAGGTAAAATTTTTATGCAAAAATTGCACACACACACATACATATTTATATCTGTGCGTTTGTGTGTATGCGTGCAATACCATTAAAGACATTATTAAATGCTAGCATAAAAATGATTGGGAAATATATTTATTCAATTTGCGAGACATTGTTATCTCAAATTTTTTTGGTGACAATCTTTTTTTAAAACTATGCATTAAAAATCAATAAAGCTTTAACAAAATCATATGAAAATTGGAATAATTGGTAATTATTTTTTCCTGCAAATTTTAGTGGAATGAATAGCACGAAAAGATCCTAATGAAACGCGCAGCGCTTTTTCCTGTAACATTTTCTGTTCGAAATTAAATAGAAATATCATGAAACATCCAAATAAATCTTTAAATAAAGGGATTAAGATTACGTTTGTTAATATAAATAAGAATGATGCCGGAGAAATATATTTCAAAAATTCTTGCATCTGAAAAAAAAAATGAAAATGTAACAAAGGAAGTTAAATTGTTGCAATTTATGTAGCAATGAAAATTCTTTTAAGTAGCAATTAAGGGAGCACATTTCAAGACTAACAAATAGTAACGTTTTTAATCTTCAACCTGAAAAAATATCCAAGGCACGACGTTAAGAATTTTAATTGAAAAAGAAAAATTAATTGAAGTAATATAAAAATTTATCTTTTTTCATGTGTTTTAAGTGTTGGTAATAATGCTTTTATGTTTAGTACGTCTTAAATTTAATGTTTTTATGAAAGCTGTATTGCATTTAAACAATCAATTTCTCGAAAACTGAAATATGTTGAAAAAAAAATGAAATAATACGTTAGTGTTGTTTATAATGGAAAAAAACATTTTTCTGACATTTTTTAATAGATGTTGCTAAATTATTGAGGAAAGTGCAAACATTGTTTTTAAATTAAAAAAATAATTAAAAATCAGCAACTTACAGAAACTTTCAAATATTTTCATACGTGTTTAATTTCAGCAGATTGTTTTGAATAAATGTAAAAAAATAAGTAAGTTTCAGAAAACTGCTGTTTTTCTTTACTTCAAGCAATTACTTTTTCTTGAACGGTTAGTATAATTCTGCAATGAATAACTATATTTGAATGTTTTTTGTTTTATTATTATTATTATTATTATTTTTTTACAAACTTTCTCAGTTATTTAGATTTTGAAGGATTTTATAGTAGGAATAAAATTAATTTTACTTAATTTACAAGATTACTTAAACTATTACAGCCCCAAATTTCTCAAAAGTGGCAATTTTTTAAACTATTTTTTTATTTCTGAAATTAAAATCCCATGGTCTAATATGTACGCCTATAAAATTTGACAATATTTTGCTCGCCAGAGGGCTCCAAACACCTCACATTAATTTATAACCACCCTGTATTATAAAATGAATAAACTTAGCCGTACCATTTTCGTATTGTAAGTAGTATTCTCACTATCACATTTCAGTATTCCCGTAGTGAATGTTTATTTGTTTCAATTATTATATTTTTCTTATTAGATACAGTTGTTACTTTCTGGTATTTCTCATTCGCTATCAAAAATGCATGTGGCTAATTTATTCCTCAATGCTTATTATCATTGTAGCGAGCAACGATGGGCAACTTTTAGAGTCGTCTGTTAAACAAACGAGAGATTGGTTCTATAATACTTCATACCGCTTTTATTTGGTGCATGCACAAAACTAAGGCCAGCCACCTCGTCTATTGGTCAGAGAAGTCTGAACGGGATGGAGTGGTTCCGGGTTCGAATTCCGGTTTGGTATAGACGTACTTTCTCTCTTCTATCCTTGTCTTTGCTTTGTGTAAACGTATTGTTGTGCTGTGAAAGGTTGCCTACCCTACAATCGGGTCCCTATGGCATGCGTACACTGTGGAAGTCGGACTTCACACCAAATCATGGTGCAGTTGGAAAAGTGAAGCAGCGCACCCCAAATTTGCCAGCGTAGCTGGTACAAGACAACACAACCAAGCCATTTAGAAATGCTCATTGTATTGAAGTATATCATTACTTTGTCCTTAAAATTGATTTCAAAAATAAATAAATAAAATAATAATTTCAAAAAGCGGCCGCGTTCCCTTTACGAAATATTTGGCTCTGTTTTGTCTCTCATAAAGTGTAAACTATTTTTAAATACTGTTGATCAGGAAACAGATACAAAATTCGCTAACCCGAAAATCAATAACTTAAAAAAGTCACTCTATCACGTCCAGAATCTGAAATTTTTTCTTTAGCTTTGTACATCAGAAAGTTAAGCCATCCATTTTCCCAGTTTTAATTAAACTCTTTATCACTCATTCTATTCACAAATTTACTGCAAGCAACAAGAGTTTGCAAATCATTTTGGACTGCATTCGTTCTACCATAAAATAATCTTTGTAATTCCTATCACTTAATTTCACGCTCTCCTGTACCTTCTGATGGTTGTTTAGATTGCATGCGCTTCATTGCAATAGTTACCGGAGTTTCCCGTCCTTGTACACATATAATCTTATTTCCTTTACTCAATTACGGCTTCCACACAGAAACGTGCTTCTTTCTACCCATTTAGCAAAAAGAGATTTAGAAGGTTTTAGCCTGAACTCTAATTAGATTTGGACGATCCATTGTATGTGCACAAAGTAAGCGGGGAAAAAAAATGCGTTTTTTTGCCCATTATAATGGGTGTTTCGCATCAATACGTCCCTTAATTAAGTATATCGGTGATATATGTTCCAGGGCTATTGTTTACTAGAAATCTGATCTACCCATATTTCCGGAAACTTTTGAAATATTTCTGATATCCGTGCTTTTATAGGTAATTATGAATTTTATGTGTGAAGATAATTATATTTTTCTTTGGTATGCATTTCTAACAATGAGTACAATTATGTTCCAACTAGGCTCAGTAAAAGAAAAAAAAAATTGTGAAACATATTTTTGCTATCGGTAGATAGTTTCACTTGTTCACATTAACTAATAATAAGGATAAATCGATAATTACATGTCCTTGTATTACCTAATATTAAGGGTAAATCCAACGATATTAAATAGGGATTTTTTTATTATTAGAAACTTTTTTCCTTCGAAAAATAAGCATGCATATTAATTTTCCAAGAATGGTTTGAAAAACTAGTATTGAAACAAAACACATCACCGAGAAACTCGTAATTACTAGTTTACCCGTGCAAAGCTTTTGAGCTTAACATCAGTAATTAAACAGTTCAATTTTTAACGGTATTTCTTTCTTTTTTTTTTTTTTTTGAAAAACGCACACAAAGTTAATTATTCTTTTTCGCTGATTTTAAAGAATAGGAAATGATGCCTCAATTTCGAAGTTTCATGCGGGATTAATGAAGCTACAAAAACAAAAAAAAATATTTTAAGAAATATTATTCATGTCAAATAACCATGCTGAAATAAACATTTTCTTTCAAAGTGTTAATGCAACAGTATAACTATGGTTTAAAATTCTGCAATGAGTCTCGATTATATGTTCTTGGAAATTTTGATTAAAACTAACCAGTGATATAAAGTAATTCAAAAGCGACGAAATTTAGCTTTCGGATGCTATTCATTGACGTAATGTGTAATAAAAAAATCAAAAAGTGATCAACATAAAACTGAAGTTTTTTTTTTGTTTTTTTTTAATAACTTAAAAAATGTTTTAATTGTTTATAACATTTGTAATTGGTTCAATGCAACTAACCTTCTGGATTCTTATCCCGTGATTTCTACCGGCGACGTGGATGTGACGAAATTTGCTCATTCCATGTTTTAACCGTGCATAACGTAATTTAAAATTTTATTCTGAAATTTCAGCTTTTAAATGTCAGCAAGGAATTTTCTGAAGGGGAGTATTTGCAGTGACCGCTCGGGAAGTTAATAAGCTCAATACCCCTAATTTAATAAAGAGATGGCTTCATCGAAAGCAAGTTGTTTGCTGTTCAAAAAAAAAAAAAAAGAAAAGGATAAAATAAGTGATGCTGCTTAAATTTAGTATAAAGAATATGAAGTAAAACTTTTCTTGAAATGTTTTTAAATTTATCATATTCAGGGTAATTTCTAACGTGATTTGTGTAAATTTAATACATAAATTACACATTAGTTTTTCATGCATAAAAATATGCGCATATTTTCAAGCGACTTTGTTAATTTAAACTGAAAAGTTAAAGGGCTAAAAATACGTTACCCAATAAGTCACTATTTTGGTACGTACTAAATTTACTAAGGTTTGTACCGTTTTATAGGTAAGCACTAGACGAATCAGTATGATTCAGCTGTACGTTCATATCTGTGTGAAACGATAAGATGAGTTTCGCGAAGTCCTTGGAAGTACATAATTTGAGATTCAAATTCACTAGGTTATAAATATTCAGTTGAAAAATATTATGTACAAGTGTAATAGAGGTGAACGACAGATCTACGTCAAAGTATAGAGGCCCAAAATTTTCTGCGTAAGCACATCACAGCAGTTAAGAACGGTTTGCTATTATTTAAGTTAAGCCACGCTAGATTTGGCGGGAAACAGTTAGCAAAGGTACGTAAATAACTAAACAGCAGATACTCGAAATTAATCCATGTTAATTGACTGGCCTTTGTAACTAACCCATGCAACTTTGCAGAATCAAAGATCTAAATCCTGCGAATCTAGGATCCCATCTACAAATAATAATTACATCGCCAAAATGGCAGATCAGCTTTGTGAAACGAATTGCTATGCTTAAGCTGATCCGTTATTTTTTATTTATTTATTTTATTTATTTATTTATTATTATTATTTTTTTTTTTTTTGGAGTGTCCTTGATCCTAAGGGTTTTGGTCTTAGAATCTAAAAACTTGCATACACCGCAAAAAATGAACTGTTTTGACAGTATAATACTGGAACAACGGTTCCAATTTAAAATTGTAAAATTAGCAATTTTTTCACTTTATTACTGTAAAATTAGCAATTTTACAGTCACGTGACATGGAATGACTATAATGTTTATCTTTAAGACAGTAATTTTACGCACCTATGCTACCTTTTTTTCTGCCAAAGCTAGAAGAACTCGATAACTAGCGAATCGTTCTAAACATACGCTCACAGGCTCTTGGACAATGAGATTGGTTCCGTTTTGGATCAATGTATTTTTATGTCAGCATCTTAGACTAAAGAGTTCAATACTTGCGTTATTATTATTTTTTTTTACAGTGGCCACCACTTTTATGAATCACGTTAGTTCTAAACAGTTTTGAGTCAATAAAGTAGCTGATTCAATAAAGCGACTAGTTCAAAAAATCTGGATTCTGTTCTGTTTTTGTCGATTTGATTCACGAAAGGGCTGATTCAACTAAGCAAAGCAGTGATTTAATTAAGCTGCGTTCCCTATCAATTTCTGGAAGCTTGTTGCATACACGGCTTTCGGTGTAACAAGAAACGCCTTTTTCAAGGCAAAGAAGGTGAGTTTATGCATGTAACACATCCAAAGAAAGGTGAAATGTCTTTTTATCCATACGCTTCTTTGTATTAATTTTAATTTTTTTCCCAAATGCTTTTTTTATTTGGAAGTATCATAATATACTTACAAAAAAAACTGTTTAATTGAAAATTCCCTGTTCTTCAACTTAAAAAAAAATGTCTAAACTTTTTTGTATTTTTGAGACATTTTTTTTTTTTTTTTTTGAACATTGAATTATTTTATAAGGCAAAGTTGCTGTTCTTTTTTTTTTTTTTGTATTTTGAGAAGCTCGTATTCGTAACGTATAATTCACAGCTCGTAAACGTATAATTCACACCATCATTTTCTTAGAAAAACATCACTGCACGAGAAAACCTCGTGGCATTCTTTAAAATCTTACTATCGGAGTTGTGGCTTTCGTAAAAGAGGTGCCCATCGATAAGCCGATTTGGAACAAACAAGCTTATGTCGGTTTCAGTGTTTCAAAATTTGTACTTTTCTTTTTGAAATGTCGCACCGAAATTTCGAAAATTTTAACTTTGCTATTATTCTCTAGCCTAAGGTTAAGAGCAACTTGGTGCCGTCAGAGAAAAGTACAATAAAAAAATACGGCTCTAATGTTTTTAAAGGAAAACAAATGTTCAGATAAATACAGCAAGTTCTATCAGTTGAAAGATTACCAATGGCATTAAACAGTCTTGTTCAGCTTAGATCAGTCTTTAAATTTAAAAACAAATGGTTTCTGCAAATAAATTGTGTAAATATAGTTTTTCATGAACGCTACAAGAACCTTATTTCTTGCCCATTCTTGAACATGCATGACATAGTAAATTTATATTTAGTTTATAATATTTCTGTACTTAAAGTACTGTAAAGGCATAGCTTTTAATGTAACAAAAACTATTTTTAAGCAATTTATAATTTAATATCGTCATATTTCCAATTTGAATATAACAATATGTAAAAAGATAACCCTCCTAAAAGTTAAAAGTTGTAGTCTGCTTAAAAAATCAATTTATAACCTAGAAGTGAGGTAAATGAAGCACAAAACTAGAAATAAAAGAATAAGTGTCGAAAAGGTTTTAATCAATCATTATGAATAAAAATGCGCCAATAAGTGAGTTGGATTAAGAATGTTTTCTATGCAGCAGTAAAAAAAGAATTAAACTTTGAAAGGCATAATTATTTATAACGCAAGTTTCGATATCAATCATCTCTTGCTTCTTGTGTTTTTGATGGTTTCTGTATCGAGCAATCATTTTGTCAATATGATTGATGATTGATGTGTCTAAAAACCAAAATTGATGGCTTCGTCTTAATGCTCTCTTCTAAATTGAATCCTTTTCTCAAGTTAAGAGCATAGTCTCAATAGCGTAAGGAATAAGTGAGAAAAATAGAGTTAATGCACATACTTTGTGTCTACAAAGCAATAATAATAGAAAATGTTTGATCATGTTGTACATTAAGAAAGAAAGTTCATATGATGTTGTTTTTGTTGGTTTTCAAAAGCATTCTAACAAGGTTTTCAATGGCTTTTTATATATTACGTACCTAGATGTATAAAGCTTGTTGACAATCACAACTACCAGTGTTCTTTTATAATCTAAGAGTAAATATATAATCAATAAATCTCCTACAGTCGAAGAATTAAATAACAATTGATTTAGAGAAGATCCAAGGGTTAGGATTTTAGAAATACATTTATCGATTAGGTAATATTTAAGAACATAAATATTTACAACTGCAAAAAGCATTTTTAAATTTTACATAGTTTTGTACGTTCATCTGTTTACTCTTTTGAATTATAAAAAAACTACAGAAAGGAAGCAAATAAAATTGCACAGAATATAATTCTCACCTCCAATCCAACTTCCGTTGAATCTTCGTGGAACCAGCCTTTCTTGCACAATATCCGATAACTGTATTCTATCACCTTTTAAACCATCACCAGTATTTTCTAAAAGAGAAAAAAATGCATTCATAAATATAAAGATAAAGGTTGTTAAGAAAAAGATTGGAAACCACTGGTGGTAATATCAGTAGGTCATCATCAGGATAGTGGTAATATCAGTGGTGTCCAACCTTTTCTCTGCCTGAGGCCGCATATCATATAAAAATCATTTTCGTGTGCCAGAACGTGTGTAAAATTTCAAAATATTTTATTATTTTCTGCATATGAAAAAATAGGCACATAAAAGAAAGATGCAAACCAATCACGGTTGTTACCATTAATACATGTTTCTTGTATCAGATGAATGTTATCCAGAAACCAATTTCGGAATATTTGGCTCCAAATACGTGACAATGTCACTTCTCGTGCTTTTCAATTTAACCCATTGAAAAAAAAAGACAACGGACCGCACAGATCATTTTTGGGCAATACAAAGTACCAGAAAGGAGGGGATGTTAATAAAACATAGGCACCCTTGATCTCCTGACATTATTTGCCTTGATTTATTCCTCTGAAGTTACGGCAAGGTTCTGGTGTACACAGCTCTTACAAGTCTGAGTATCTTGCTGCTCACTCGGTGGAAACTGCTTGGTACGTAAGGGACAAGTCCAGTATTTACCTTTATTTTATCCCGATAGTTGAGAATGTGTAACTTAACAAAAAAAAGTTTTATTGAGGTAGACCACACAATTCCAGAAAAAATATCTAGTGTTTAAAGATATGCAAACTAGGTAGTCACAATCTCTATATAAAGTAAGAAGATAGAAACTTTAATTGCAGTATTGTATTAATCAAATTTGAAATTCATTTTATCGGAAGAATGATTTATGATTGAAGTGGAAAAAAATACAACTTTTATTCTAACATTGTAATGTGTTATACGTAAAATAAAAAAATAAATAAATAAATAATTGGAAAACCTTTATAGTTTCCTTCGTGTATTATGTTCATAATTTTACGCAGCTGTACTTCAGTATTATGTTTTACACCAGCAGTTTATTTTAAATTATAACCAAAATAAATTATTTAGATTTATGTTAATAACTAGTATATGTGAAAATCAGTTTAAACCACCAAAGTCAAATCAAATAATCAGACAAAGAGGTAAAATAATTTGCGGCGGCGGTTAGTTCCCAACACGAAGAGTCATTTAAAATAATAATGGTCATTAATGTCCCAAACGCAGCCAAAATTTCCCCCTAAATATATACGTACTGCTACAGTTTGGGTGTCAATGACGTTCAAAATCGCAGGGCTACTGTAAAATTAAACTTCAATTCCTCCTTCCCCTAGCCTCTAACTAACTTAAACGTAGGTTAAAAGTTGCAAGATCTATATTAAAGTGGAAATACGAAGGGCATTATATGCAGAAAATGTTTTCAGATCAAAGGATTGGATTCCATAGTAACAAAATGAAGCTTTGGAATTTTGCGGGCTTATTCTTTGAGCTATTTTTCAGGAGAAATCAAACAAGAAATTGTACAATAAAGCTGAAGTACAAAAGATGAAGAGAATATTAAAAAAACTGCTTTTCACGACATATTACCTCACAATTCTATCAGATACAAATAAGAAATGAGTAAATACTAATTATGCACGTCAGTCTATATTACTAGCTTTTTCGACTATATTTATAATTATTTGAAGAGCGTAGTTAAGTCAAAGCATAATCATTGACCTGACAATGTTGCTTTTCATCTATAATTTTTCATCAATGCGAGTAAGTGGAAACACTTCTAACTGAGCACTAAACCCACTCAATCAATCCACACTCTCTCAGTGAGTAAACCATGGATTCCATGGTATGTTGCATGGAAACAGTATCAAATTTATATCAAATTATACTATGTAATATAACCAAAATTTTTCCGGTGATAAATGTGCATTAGTAACAAATGTGTTTCTTGTGAAATCTTGTAATAATCAAATCAATGTGCTGGGAGATGACAACTACATCACGACCATTTTTAATTTCATGTTCGCCGAATCCAAACATACGTCCTATGATATTGTTTACATAGTATTTAACGCAATCTGTTACTTTAGGAAAGGAATTTAAATGTATTAAAATTTAAAAAATGTTTGAAATAAGGCAATAAAAAACTGTTGAATGTAATTAAATGTATTCATTTTACTTAAAAAATTGCAAAAAATAGCATTTTTTTTTTTTTAATTGATGCATAAGCAGTGTGATATGTCCTCCTTGAGCTCAATGATTAACAGCACAAGCCACCAAAAATGGTTAAAATATTTTTACTTTGTCTCTGTATTTCTTTATTTTCTTTTATATATATACACGAGAATTTATTTACTGAAATACTTTAAGAAAATCGTGTGTTTACTCTAATAATTTTGGCTTTAAAGCTGGCTTGGGAAAAAATCTTTTCTCAACTGAGATTTACAATTCAACTAGCATGGTCTTTTAAAATAGGGACACATTCTTCCTCAGCAGAACGATTGATCGTGACGTTTGGTTCAAGAAAAGGAAATTGCATCTCTTCTAAAATGAGAGAAACCTAACTCAAACAGATGCTTGCAAAAAATAGTTACTTTGAATTAAAATTGTTAAAGTTGTTTTCATCTAAAAGTTAAAATTATTATAGAAGACCCTCTAATAAATCGATTTTTTGTTTTGCATAGAAAATATAATATGCATACGAACATGTAAAGGTCAAGTATATAAACACTTACGTTGTTTTGTAAAATAAATAAAATATTTTTGATTTTTAGATCTTATTAAACGCCAAAACAATGAATTTTATGCTTAAGAATTAAAGTTATATCTTCGTTTTAAAAGTACACACTGCGTATTTATTTCAGATTCCTCAAAAAAAGACAAAGTAAGAAAATGATAACAATAACACTATGACTAAAATAAAGGCATAACTATTACAAAAACAAAAAAAAAACATAACGACTTTTTCCTCACACTGCAAATGTGATATAATAAAATTTCACAAATTTGCTTACTTAAAATGATCCGCCCGCTTTTTACTTCCTTTTACATGGGGCGAGTAAATAAGAAAAAAAATAAATGTTTAATTTTAGCTTAATATTTGAAATATGTTCTTCAAATCCATATAAGGGTAAATATCAGGAAAAGTGTCAATTTGACCATGGAAATTTTCAATTTTTAAAGATACTCAGAAAATTAAATTAATTGGGTATTTCAAATACACATTAGTAACAATATTTTTTAAAAATTCGGGGCATGGTCAAAGTTAACATTTACCTCTCTTTTAGAGGAGTTGTCTTTGAGCGTTACCGACATGATGAGAATGCTACCAAACTGACAAATATTATAGATTTTACTCTTAGTGCACAAAAGTAAACACTTTCACTACCTTTTATGTTTAAAAACAAAATAATTATTACTTAGAATATAATAATATTTTCAGAGCCTAAACGCTTTTTAGTTTTATAAATAAAATTAGAGACTAATGAAAAGTTAGTTAAAGTCTAAATAAGTGCGACTTTTCAAACAGATAAATAGGTGAACAGTTAAAAATAAAAATAAAATGAAATTCTTAACACAATCTTTAAAAAAGAAATTAGATCAAGACAGTCAGAGTTTGGCGGGGGAGGGAGATTTTCACTGAACTGTTCTTAAGTTTTTCATTTTAAAACAAAATTATATTTTTGGGTTCAGTAGTTAGAAACGAAGGTCGGAATATTGATGTAAAAGAAAAGAGGGTGAAAAAGGGCAATAATTTTGTTTGAAAACTCAAATTTTGCGAAAAAATTAATGTTTTTGAAGCATTTAAAAAACAATGAATAAACTGCTAAAATGGGAAAATTTAGCAGGAAAAACGATGCGGTAACGCACGCATCAGTTTCGTAACAAATACCTTCTACTTCGGCGCTGCCGACATGACCGTTGCCGATATGACAAATTTCCCGCAATATGATAGCTGAACATTCCTAATTGAAGATTTGAAAATAAAAAAAAAAAAAAAAACTTATTATGTCCATGACAATAGGTTTATTTTCCATTATGCAAAAATAAATTGAAAAATTACTTTATTTTGTGTCTTAAATTCCGCTGCCGACATGATACTTCATTTGGTAGAAACAGAAAAGTCAAGATTGAAAAAATCTTACCTATAATTTGATGCAGCCGAAGTGAAAATTTTCCATCGGAACTGAAACATCACATATTAGAGCTTCTCTCAGCGTAATTTTTTGGCGCCAAAAAATGTTTTGTCTAGATTTTATCATTCCAGAAGTTGGTTCACTCGTCATGTTATGAAAACTTGTGACAAGCAGAAATTGCTTTTTTTTATCGATCTAAATTCATTTTATCTAAAACTCAAGAGTTAAACGTCATAAAACACGTTATTTTCTTTTGTATTTGTTTCTGCTGCGATGTTTTATAATCCACAGGATTTTTTTGAACTTTGCGATTCGAATGTGTGACGCGCTGCCGACATGACATTGAGGCAATAAAAAGAGTTCTATTGTCACAAATTAAAGTAAAACCTGAAAATTTTTGTCATGGGATGTATGTGCGACGCAGTTTACTGTATAGGAAAAGAAAAATTTTGGGTTTTATTTGGAAATGCTTGAGAAATTCATTTGTGACTCAAATTAGCACTTTTCCTGATATTCACCCATAAGGTGTTTCTATGACTAGCTTTTTAAAAATGTTGAGATTGTGTATAGTGTTTAAGTCACCGTTTTGTTTTTACCAACAAGAATGAGCACACAGAAAAAGCAAATTCCAATTGCTTAATATGCCGGTAGAAAAATATGTAACTTGAAGAAATAACTGGATTGAATTTGTTACAAAAAATTGCAATGGAGTTACATATTAAAACCTTTTTCTGCACCTAAACGTAACAACAACAATAAAAATTATAAGTTTATGTGTATTTTGCCAAAAACTGCAGTATCTCAAAGTTAGTAAAATAATCCCTGCTCACAAATGGGTAAAAAAAATTACAAATGGTATTTTGCTAATAATAAACAATTATAAATCTGTTTTTTTTAAATCTGATTAATTCATTTTATGTCTTCTCACTCGCATCAATGCTTCAGTTATTTCATTTTTAATTAGCTCATGTTTTTACCCTTTTCCTAAAATATTTATTTTCAGTTCACGTTTTTTCTAATGGTTTTCATGTTATTCTAATGTGCTTCACTTTAGTTAATAACACAATGAATTAAAAGTTTTACACGTTTATATTTCTTTATTTAAACAAAACATTAATATCAAATAAAAATGAGATATTTTTCGTGATTTTTTGAAATTGTTTGAAAGTTTACACCGCAGTCAAAAATGCATAAAATAAATATGCCGGTGAAATACTTTTTTCCTTTAAACCTGATTTATTCCTAAAATTCCATTGCAATAGTATCAAGCAAGTCATTTTATTGAAAGCATGGTAGATGCAATTAGTATAATAGGTGTCTGTTTCCAAATACGTGCAATATCGCATAGCTTCAACAAAACAAATATTTAACTTTATTCCAAACCAAAAGAATAGTTGAAACCAAAATTCATCTTTTTAATCTTCCCGCGATATTCATGTCATTAAAGATAATGGAATTTTTGCTTAAAATTACCGCCAGTTAAAAGGAAATGATAATAAAAGAAACAGTCAAAACGGTTTGAATTCATTGTAAAGCAAAAATGGTCATTTCCAGAAAGTCGGTTGGATTTCTTTTATAATAAATTTTCATTTCTTTCTCCTGACATCTCATGATAAAAATTAATTTAGCGAATTAATAATCAACGCGGTATTCTCCTGACTTACTAATTGGAGAAATTATTCACGGTTTTGTAACGATTGCTGGGTACCTCTCTTCTCCACTTGTAATGAATCTTTGGAGCGGTTTTTTTCTCTATGTTTTATCTTGTTTCTCTTCCGTTTTAAGCAGAATCATATTAAAAAGTATTCACTTAAGATAAAAGTTCGTCTTCTTTTTCAGTAATTAAATTTGTACGTATGACTTAAAAATGTAGTCATTTTTAAAAAGTTAAGGATGGCTATTCCTTAATCCTTTCGAATTTTGCTTAAGGAGATTAACTCTTTGTTTTATTTTAAATCTGAGACGGCATGATTGGATAGATTGTTTAGATTTTATTTAAGTAAGATCTTAGCAAGTGATTATCGAGTCAAAAATATTTTAAATAATTGCTTTTTAGGCGATTCAAAACATAAAATAGTTTTAATTTGAAGCCCAGTCTTAGTATTTCAAAATTGCTAACCATTGTTAGGTGTCCACTTCCATAATACCAAACACCTTTTACATCATTGAAAACAAGTTACTTATACACAATCGTTTACGCTGCTTTCTTTATCTGCGTAACTTTTGAATTGCTTTTCTTACTCTATGTTTTCCATTAACCTCAATTACTTTTTTATTTTGATTTATTCCGTATTTAGCAGCATTTTTTTTATTGTTTCTGGTCCAGAACTTAAATGCTAAAAGTTGAATTCAAAGTTTTCTGACATTTTGTTTTTATATTATTATGATTTTTCTTCGTTATATTTTTGGAAACATTTTTGAAACACAACTAACACAAGTCAACTAACACAAGTAAATTTTACTGATTTATGCATTCAGAAAAGTTATTGAGAATATGTAAATGCGTTTAGAACATCTGTGTAAAAATCAATATTTCAGTTAGTTACCCCAACATATCAGCAATACATAAGATGCAAATAAGTAATAAATTAAGTAAGAGGTAAGAGAAATATAAATCAAAGCAGTATTTAAAAAAGAACATATATTTTTTGAAACAACAAAAATAATATTTTAAGCACCTCCGCTGTTCGAATAATAAAGCCAAATACAGTACTGTTTGTTTGTTTGTTTAAATGGGGGTGCTTTTAGTTTCTTGCCATTGCCATGAGAATTTTGCCGTCCATTTTCCCCACTAGATGGAGGCACCTGGGCTCCATTCAATGCTAAACTGCACTAGGAATTTAATTTTGCCTAGAGATACTATAAGTTAAACAAGTACTCGAGGGATCTTATACATGCCGCATAATCAGAAGACATGGACGCTGTCGATTTTTCTGCATCATGAAAATCCACCAACTGGAGTCGGGTTTGATCCCACGCCTTTAGGCGTCAGAATACAGTACTGTAATGAACAGTTATTTCAATTACTTAGACAACGAATGTGTTAAGAAATGTCAGTTTTTTTTTTTTTTTTGTAATTAATGATGAAACTTAAAAAACAAATATTTATCCAGGTGTTTTAACTATGTTTAAGCAAACTACTAATTTATTATTAAAATAATAATAAATACATCTTAAATTTATATAGATAATGCATCTGTACAAGATATCGTAAACAATAAATATGCTCCTCATCGCAACAACGTAGATGCACTGTTCGATATTTCCCCCTAAATGGAATACGTCACGAAATCCATAAAAATTACCCCCATTGCACATTTCAATCGCAGAAAAATCACTATGAAAGCATATACTCTCTAGCAGCACCCTTTGCATCCGTGAAGTTAAGCCGTAAAAATCCGATAAAATACCACCCAAGAGTTTTAATCTCTGAGGCAAGGCACTGCTTCCCTGTTCTGTCAGGAAGCTTTTAATTATACGCTATTAATCAGAATTAACTGTGTTAGTACTATCTCTTAGTACGGCTGCTACAGTAGTTCGCCAAGGAAAAGAGGTAATAAACGGCTTAATCCCGGGAATGGCTTTTATCCTTTTACGGGGTTAGTGAGATATGCTGAGTTTGCTTTCTTAAATGTTTGGGAGATTATTACCCTCATTACTCTGCCTTTTGAGTTTGAGGGAAAAAGTGAAATTTTGCTTCTAACAACTGTTTTACAGTTTTTCATGCTGTTAGGAAACTTTGCTGGCAGAAAATAAATTGAATACATTAAATGTAAGCTTTCTCTAACAAGTATACTTCTTTATTACATATTTTCATGCTGTGAATTTACTTTATGCCGTATGATATGCAATGCCTATTTCTTTAAAAAGTGTTACTTCTATCATTTTTCATTCTATTTATTACGTATTTTTTGGCAATTAGAAACATTAGAAACTGTGAAACAAATAGTAAAGAAAGTATTTTTACGTAGGGGTATTTTTTTCAAATGCATTTTTTTTGGTCAGTGTAAAAATTACTAATTTTATCTCTGTAATTTTGAAAATAAAAGACACTTTTAATAACCTACTACGTATCTCCTTTGAAAATAAAATACTACGATTGGTACATGTTTTCACTTTTACGGACTTTTTTAAGTGTTTCATTCGTGTCGCATTTTTAAAAATAGTAATTATGAATTACATTAGTGATTTTAAATATATGAATACATTGCTTAAAACATTGTTAGCTGATTGCTGATCCTGATATTCTGTCTGTGTGTGTACAGAGGGGGGGAGGTACTAATAAAAGTACTTCTCTAAGTACACAATATACAAAGTGCAGTGTATTTTCTACTACATTGAACGTTTCGTTTCGCATACAGTATTTTTAATTAAAGTAGTTCAGACCATATAACTGCCCCCTATTAATATTTAACAGATACCGTTAAAATAATTTAAGTTCTTAAACATAGCAAAGCATATTGTGCAATGTCGTGTTACTGTGCTTCTATCTAAAATTCGATCCAATAAAAAGTATTCAAGAAGGTGAACGAAAGAGGAAATACTCAATACTATTATTGAGTATTTACTCTTGCACCTCTTAATTTACCTTATACATACTATTCAAAGTTTTTCAAAATAACAATTGGTCCTCACATTTATTTATTCACTATTTAGCTATAAACGTATATTATGAAAATAAAACAAGAGACAAATAACGATAATATCAATTTGTGAGATCGAAAAACTGTATAATTTAAATAGCATTTATAATATTTTAATAGTCGCAAATATCTTTTTGATATACATCGTTTCTACTTAGTTGGTTATTACACTTATTAGTAGCTTAAATTGTAAATATTGTGATAATAAAGAAAATCACAGTTCTCAAACACAATATCGAGAAAATAAAACTAACGAAATAATTTAGACAAAAACCCTAAAATGTCTGCAACATTTGCCCCTACTAAGAAGAATATTGTCCATGCAACAACCTTCGAAATTAAATCCGTCATTCTTTTAGGGTAACAGGAAAGACGCATTAAACCCAGACTTGATGCAACCACTAATTCAATTGAACAGAGCCATAAAATATAATAAAAGGGCTCTTTAGCATTGATCTCTTGTATCGATCATCCCAACATTAATAATTGCTTCTATTTCCCACTGTTTTTTCTCGTTGAGTATTTTCTTCGCTTATTTTCAGCTCCTGTTATTTCCTATCCGGTAATTTGAGTTGCGTCAATAACAGCCATTGCCCCCTTTCCTGTTTCCTCCTCATCCAGAGCTCATCATCCGTTGTTCCAAGGACTCCATCGATGAGAATGTTTATCCGTGAAAAATGTCGGTATTTGTATCGACAAAAGCAAGTTCTTTCTCACTACCTTTGGACTCAATAAAAGAAGATTTTCCTTTGTGAATGAAACTCTTTTTTTTTCTTTGTTTACCTTCCGATATCTTTTCTGTGCACGGAACAAAAATGCTAACCAAAAGCAGGTACTAGGCATCGTTAAGTCTGAAACTTTAACCAAAAAGTTGTTTTGCAAATTGTTTTAGTCTTGACTATTTAAAAATATATATATATATATATTTGAAAAGAAAAAAAAATGACTACTTTGGACTTTTATCCACTGGAAATATGAAAAATTTTAAATAGCAACATTCATCTTTGTTAAAACTAAATCTTGATAATGAATAAATAACTGAAAAACAATGAAAGCAAATTAGCGGTCAAAACTAATTTGAGATTTTCATTTTTTTAATGCGTGTTTACCTGTTTTAATGAAGAAAGCAAGGCATTACGTTGAAATAGAAAACCATAAGTGCTTATATAAGCTGCTTATATAAGCTATTTGTTAATTTAATTTTTGATCTTAGCTTTATTCACATTTACAATATTACCTATCTGCACAAACTCAAACTGTAATGCTGCCAGTTTAAAAGATAAAGAAAGCTATTCTATACTCTGAAAACTATTCTATACTCTGAATTCTTGAAATTTCCCGTTTTTCCTAAAAACAGAATTTTGCAGTAGCAATTACCAAAGCGGGTACACGTTACATTCAAAAATTCACAAGACAGATATGGGAGAAAGTGGGTAATGACCACGGCATGCTAGTTTTTTCGTGCTTTGAAACTTGTTTTTTGCAAAAAAAAATATTATTTTGTACAGCATAATGAGAAATAGACACGTATTAGCAATCAGGGAAAGGACAAAAATGAAAATTATTATTTTTTGGTAATAGGTAAGATATATTTTATCAATACTGCACAATCAAATGAAAGTTTTTTTTTTGCTACGTGTTATACAGAACTTATTCAACCATGCAAAATAATTGAGAAATAATGCATGCAAAAATGTATATGGCACTTAAACTAATTAGACGTATTGATATTTTATGAATTTAGGGACCTTAATATTTCAAAATGTTATTACTGTTATAACCCCACAAAAGAATAAAAACCTAAATCAGGTGTAACAATTCAAATGAAACTTGTAACTATTTTAAAACCTTCAAAAAGATACTTATTCTTAACTTTTTATTGCAAACTAAATTTACGTACATCTTTTTTCTTTATCTTTATGTTTTTATACAATACCATTATATTTGGTACTTCAGATGTAATAAAAACAGATAAATATTTCTATCTCTGTTATATAAGAAATGCAAGAAAAGCGCACTCAAGGAAATGTAAGGAAATGTAAAAGTAATAATGCGAATTATTTCACAATGAAAAAATAACCGTTTTAAGACGTTAATTTAGAAGATAAAACATAAAACTACCCTCTGATAGCTGCTTTATGCAATGCAGAGTATGGGAAATAGTATAATTTATTTAAATAACACGTTGAACTTACCTATTGCTCTCCTAGTAACATATTCAGTTAATGAGTTACTTTAAGTAGGTCACCAAAACTCTTCCTATTTTACTACCAAAGACACATCATTTATTTTATTTATTTATTTATCTGTTTTTCTTATTTTTCCTTGGAAGGAACTGAAGTGAAAAAGTGTTGATCATTAGATTTAACCTCATTAACGTGTATCCTCTTTTCCTGCAATGTTTTCTTTTTCTACCTATAAATATTTCTCTTTTATCCTGTTTACTACAATCCTCTTTTGTTTTATTGGACAGCATGATAGATATTATCTTCTTAATTTCTTTTCCACGTTGGAACTCTATGTGTTATTATTGGGAAATAGCACAACCAATAAATTTCTAAAACTAAATCAATCCGAGAAGTTTAACACCAAAATTTTGGTTTCTAACCTCATCTATGTTTAGATAATCTCCTTATCTTTTTGAGCAAATTACACAATATTTATTTAGTTGAAGAATTGGAACTGAAAAGAATAACTAAGACTGCCTCTTTAACAAAGTCTAACGATGCATTTAGTAGAGTTTAGCGTACTGATAAATTTCGAATTGTAGCATCTGCAGTTGATTGTAGTTATTTGTGTACGCTAATTATTTTCAGATGTATCGTTGAATCATTTGGTAGTTCAGGACCGTAGTTTGATTCAGCATTCAAATTTTAAATAAATTAGAAAAAAACTTTCAGGTGTATTTTTAAAGGGTCTCTAACTGTTAAAATATTTGAGCAATAAATTCCTTTCGCAACCTATGTAAGTCCTAGAACGCTGAAAACATATCTATCTTCCTGGTTTAGACATTCAAGAAATACCAGTGCTAAGAGTTTTCTGTATTTTACAGGAATAATATGAACTTCATGTTTGCGTTTTATGTCTAATATTATCAATTTTGTCTTTCTTTTTTTTTTCTTTAATATCTGTATTTGGCTGAAAAAATTAAATGTTTTAAAAACTCAATATGCATCCGTTATTTTTTATCTCAGTTGTAAAATCTCTTTATCTTCTGATATTTTCATAGTTTCTCATGTATTTCCAAGTGCAACATAAAACAAAACTTTTCTATGTATACGAATAGTTTTGTAGAAAATTATGCCTATCTAAATTACGTAATACAGAGTATTTTCCATTTTATTAATGCATTTTGAGAAACCATGAATGAAATTTGGATTTATCCTTTTCCCAAATATACTATTTTCATCCATTACTATGAATGCTTGGGAAGCATGACCTTGCTGGTTTAAATTAAGATCGCATGTATTGTAGAAGAGTGTTTATCAAATATTAAAACAGCAGTTTAGAGCTATTACCTCGATTTTACGTTAAATTAACAGAAAGAAAAAAACATATACATATCGTGAAATGAAAAGTGTGAAAACCGAGAGCATACCGTGAAATAACATTCAAATAAGCTGCAGCTTGAGCGCATCATTATCTCATCAAAAATTTAATTTCTACTAAGCATTCGTCGAAGCCGCTTATGTGCAGACTATTATTTAACATAATAAAGAAGAGAGAGCTGTTGGGCAGAAGACTGCGGTTGTAGTTCCATATATTAACGTTCTATTTTGATGTTGAACATATAAAAATCAATTTTGAAATGAAAAATTTTTATTTCCATTATTTTATGTATTCAAAAAAAAAAAGAAGGAAAGAAGCCCCTTAGGGCACAGGTAAATATTCATAGATTGAGTTAAAATTTTACGAGACTAATTTATTTGTATGATGGAACAAATTAAGAAGGCGTCGCTTAAAATAACTACAAATTCCAAAATCAGGACCACCCTTTGGTATATGTACACAATTGATAGGGGAAACAAATTAATTTATCTTATATATTTTTGAGATATTTTTTAAATAAATTAAAAACCCGAAATAAATATTACTTTATTTTTTGGAAAAAAAAACCCAAGCTTGTAAACAAAAGAAGCTACACGTAATAAAAATAAAGTGCACATTGTACAAGAAGATATTTTAAGTGCTGTTTTCGTTATATTATGACGTGGAATACTTTCGTTATGTATCATTTAATACGAAAAGGCGAAAAAATATTGATACCCATGACATAGATTTACCCATCAGAAGAACCATAACATTCATCTAGGCATAACGGTAATAGAAAACCACTGGTCTATTTTCGCCGACAGAGCTCACAAAAAAGAAAGAAAAAGTGATGGATTAGGGAAGCCTGAAAGACGTTGATTAAATATATTCCGATATGTCATTTTTTTTAAGTTACGTATTGCAGTTTCGCTTTTTGTTTCGTAAAGTCCTTCTTGTGTAAATTAATTCGTGCATGACATTAATTAGTTTCGACGCGTATAGATTAGCTTTAGGAACGGTAAGTTTTTATTCATTTACCTCAGCACTGGAATATGCTATAAAGACTGTAGCGCATATTAATAGATAAGGGGTGAAAAACTTCCTTTTTTAGTTATGTGCGTTTGGTATGATTAACTATTTCAGTAAAAAGTTTACACAAATTATGTCTTCTTACAAGCTTAAACTAATATTTTATCTTATCCTACCATTTAAACACATAATTAAAGTAATTAAATTCGAGCAGCAATGATTTGTGTTACAATTATTGAGTTTTTGCTTTTTATTTTAAATATAGGTTGTATATTTAGAAATTAATGTTTACTTTCAATTATTTACAAATAAAAATCCTTTATGGCTTAAAAGAGTTTTTTTTTTTTTAATGCTACATTTTTTTTCTAAAATAGGTCGGAATCTAGAATGCACAGTTCTCAAGACTCCACTATTTAACCTACTCTGATGAATGTTATTTTCAACCTGTAAATAATTATAAAAAAATAATACTTTATGATAATAATACAGTGAACTCTCACTTATACGCCGCCTCATTAATGCCGTTTTTCACTTATACGACAATTTTAAATGTGCTCAGCACATTCCATAGCAAAATAATGATAGTATCATTCATTTATGCGTCGCTCTAAAGATAAATATTTCACTTATACGCCGAATTTTTCCTAAAATGTAAAACATTTAATTTATTTTCCTTAAAAAATAAGCATTTTTCTTCACTTTCCTCTTTAATCTTTCGCCTTTATTGCTTACGGGAGGCATTTTTTACGCATGAGCTAGAGTTTGGAAAGGGACTATTACCTATTATGCATCGTTTTAAAGGGAACAGTTTGTAATTCGGTATGCTACAATTTCTGTTTTCCCTTTATCATTGTAGTTACGGTACAGTAATTGCCAAACAGTGGTAATATGTCCCGTTTCTATAGAAGTATTCTTATTCATTCTCTCATTAGAAACTTTGTTGCATTTTAGTCCATTAAATAGACTTGTTCACTTATACGTCTCTTTCACTTATGCGCCTCTTTCTGTTGGTCCCTTGGGCCGGCGTATAAGTGAGAGTTCACTACAATAATAATAATAATAATAATAATAATAATAATAATAATAATAATAATAAAATATACATTATAGAGTATAATGATATGCATAAAAATCGATGCTTTAAGGCGAAAATAATATTTTTTTCTTCACAATACAGTATGATAAAGGGTTTGAAGTACTCGCAAGTTAATCATCATAAAACACACACAAATATAAACTTAGGTGGCGTTTTAAATCTTTCAAGAGTAAAAATAAAAGAAGATAAAATTGGAGTGGGATACAGCAGTTGCATTCGCATTAAAAAAACAAGAAAATCTTTTAAGTTATAGCTGATGCAGTAGATGTATTTAATAAGAATCAAGAACATGTCTTAATTCTCTGTATCCAATGGGTATGCTGTAAATAATTTTTCACACTTTATTTCCAGAAAAAAAATGCTGCCCGTAGCCCGACATCAAATTGATCCCAACTTCGCTGCATTTATACATTAAAAGAAACGCACAAAGTAAAGATTCTTTAAAAACCAATGTTTTAATGAAAAATAAGTCTTTTCAAAATAGAACTTATTAAACTAAAAAGCCCCCTCGTGAAACCATTTAGCTCAATTTAGCCCATAATATACTTAAAGCGGAATTTTCGCCACTTTTGGGAAGAGCAAGGTCAAAGTATTTTAGACTTTCCCGTTAAATCAATTCCAGAAAACCTTAAGTTTACTTAAGAAATCTTACGCCCTTCTCGTCCTCCAGTCTTCACACAATCGATAGATGCTTCGAAGGAATCGATTCGTTAACTGTATTTACTTTGGAGCTGTAATTTATTCTCAAGAAATACTTTTGCTTTTAGTTTAAGTTTGTCTCTTCAGTTTCTTTTAAACCGTGACAAGTAGCAAATTAGACAAGTTCCATAAAACTTTTAAACATTATTAATCACCTATTGTATTAATTTTATAGTTACTTGAAAAAAAAAAAGGATTGTCTATAATTTGAGCATTTTTGTGCTAATCACATTTTAAGCAAAACTATTTACCAGCTGGGAATCTTGGGTGCAAAAAGTCATGTTTCAGGCTTAAAGGTTGGCGTTGTAGATTTAGTTCTCAAAATAAAAAAGACGAGGTTGATGTAGCTTGTTGAAAAAGCATCTTAGAGGTGTCCAGATAAAATATGTAGATGCTTTCTATTATTATAAAGTATGGGAATTAGTAGAAGAAAGGTTTTTTCTAGACAGGTCATCAGCATCACGAAATAAACTGGTAATTCCTTAGCTTTAAAATGTTGATATTTCATCTAACGTCAAATTTAGCGTACGAAAAAGCTTTAGCAGTGAAACAAAAGACGGTCATCTACAAAACGAACAGCTTTTTTTTGAGACCAGCTATCTTTAGGACCCTTGATTGTACTTACAAACGATGGTGGCAGCTACGAATAACAACTTTAAAAAACGATAAACACTTTTACGCGATACAGCAAACAGTAAAAAGCATCATATTTAATTTGCATAAACCAAAATGTCCAAAGGACAGAGCGACCTCTTGTGTTTAGAAAAAAATTATAGAGGCTTTATATTTTCTACAAACAGCTCAAACGTCAAAACTATAAATTATTATGCCATGTGTAGTAAAAAATGACAGTATCTTATGTTAATTTTAAGAAAATGAATGCACTTGTTTCGCAATTAATTGCAGTTGTTATCATTTAATGCATAAATTAACAGAAGTAATGTCTTTCAACCAAAACATGAACCTGTTAAATATAAATAAGTTATTACATCAGTAATCATAGGATTTCCTTAGCAAATTTTTGAAATAAAAAAAAATAAGTAACGAAAGCAACAAAATAACTGATTTTTAAAAGATCACCACAGCTGAAAATATTTGTTGATTATCTTTAGCTAACAAAACAGTGTGATGCGAGTTTTGAATAGGCATTGGGATACATTTTAACAGGTTAAAAATGTCGGATTAAAAATAAACATTGGTTTTTGGGAAAAAAATCATTACAACAGAAGCCGAAAGTGATACTCTTCAATTTTAAAAGCTTACATTTAAAGATAAAAAACCTTCAAAATCTCTCTCAAAACATTTCCAGAGGGAAATTCGTTACTCATTTTCCAGTTTTAGTTATTCCTATGATTAAATAACATGTTCAACAATCAAACCATAATCCAAAAAAAAATAATAATGTACTTTCTCCCTTTTTCCTGCATTATAAAAAGAGACTCACTGCTGACGCCTTCTTCATAAATTATGCATTAATGGAACGATAGATATTCATGTTTTGTGTTCCTTTTTTAGCGTGTCGATGACAAAAACACGTACACCAGAGCTATTGTTTTAAATTTATTTATGCATTATGTTTTTCCTATGAGAATATTTCCCTTTTTTGTTACTAATAAACTTCTGAATTTTTAGTAAAATATTTTAGTTTTAGATATTAATTGATTCAAGTAAATTCAACAATGGTATGCAATCATTTTACTAAAGATAAACGTATATTCTTTACTGCACTGTTTTTCCTAGGATTCATTTCATGAAGGTATTTTACCGGACAATCCAATAAGTCTTTAGATGTAAAGCTTTGAACGTTTAGTTTGACGTATCATAATTATGTATAAGTGTAGTTAATAAATAATAATTGAAATATATGTAAATTTGGGAAGAATGCTGCAGCTGCATTTATGCCTAAATAATAAAACTTCGTTTTTTCCCTAGCTTGTCAAGTAGATGATCTTAAAATCAAGAAAGCTTCTAAAGCCGTTACTTCATGCATGCACAAACATGTAAAATCCAGTATCTACTTTTATGCAGTTTTATGTTTATCTTTGTGTGTGTTTGTACAAGACAAACCAATTACACTTACTACAGAATTTGAATTCGAAACAACGGTAGTTTGAAATCTTGGCTGATGCACCTCGCAGCTTTTTTTTTTTTTTTATTATTATAAATAAATTATAAATATATATTTTTAAATTATCCGTAAAAAATAAAAATTGTTGTTTTAATTGTACTGCTGTCTCTTTCTCTTTAATTTTATTTTATGTTATTTTATATTATGATTTTTTTTTAACTTCTCCGGAAAAAAATATGGATTTTTTTTATTACACTGCTGACTCAAATATTTCTTAAATTCTTGGGTAGGAAATTCCTTGCACTTGTTGCGCACAAAATGCTTGAAAATCTAATCCTAGCTCTAAAAAATAAGTTCATCTTCCCTCTTCTATGCAAACCTGTTGAAAATCGTGTTCGGTGGAAAAATGTTTTTATGCTAAAAATGCAAACATTTTTTTTCATATTTTAAGAACAGAAGATCTTTAAAAGGAGGGTGAGTTTTATTTATTTATTTATTATTTGTCCGCTATGATTTTAATCTTAAAGGAAAACTGTCGAAAACCTTTTACGAATAATAAATGGCCAGTAGTAAATAATAAAAGTCGAAACCCTATTGAATTACACCTCTTGTTATTAATGAATATTTCATAGTTCTAAATACCAAGTGCTAAGTTACTCTTGCATGTTTTAAATAGCTCATTGTGATAATTAATAGTTCAAAATCAATTAAACCATTGTTCTTTTTTTTTCTTGAAGTATTTTTACTACGCATAAAATAAATACAGCTTGCGTAAACTGAACCTCTTAACATTGCTCTTTGGTAATTAACTGAATGCATTTTGAGCCGTCCCCTTTCTTTTTTAAGTTTACAATTTATGCGAAATGGTTTTCCTAAATCCCCAATATATAAACACGATGCTGCTGCTAATGACACTTGTAACCCATTTATAACCTAGTCCGCCATTGGATTTCTTCTTTCAAAGGAAAGCAGGCTTAACTACTTGGAAGAACATTAAGACTCTGAAAAGAGATTAAGGGCAACGCAAAATCTCTTCCAAGATCCTGATCAAGTTACTTATGGAAAAGCTACAGCTCATAATCCTCACTTAAAACCGTGGCTAAGAAAATAATAAATTTTGTGTAAATAATAATGACATAAAATGTCAGAAAATGACTTTAGTTTATTTATTTTTTTTAATGAACTGTAATTTTTCGTTCTAATTTTAAAACAATGGGCAAAAATTAGTAACAATTTTTAAGGGGTTACAGTACCTTAAAAATGACCAAAAGACAAAAAAAAATTATTGCTTATTTCAAAAGTAAAAGTTATTTAAAACACTCAGAAAAAAATAGCATTGTTCTAGCTAAATTATTTTAAAAGTTATGGAGTAACTTTAAGGCATGCATGCTATGTGTTCTAATGGAAAAGCCCAACTTTAAAGTGCTTTCTCTCGGTGATCAGTTTTTAGTGTTTCTATGTTACTGGAAATGCTAAGGAATTTTTTCTATTAAAGATATAACTTTAAAGCAAATTTTTTTGCACTCAGGATAATATATTTAACAACACTGTGCATTGAATAAGCGTTTTATAAATTATAAAAATTTTTAGAGTTTGATAAACCTCGAAGAACAAAATTTTCTAAGATTTTTTTGCATAAAAGGTCACAAAATATTTTCTAATCAAAATATAAGAAAATGAATGCACAGATTTGTTGAGGTAATCTCTGTGATCATTTCGCAAAAAGAAATTTTAAAATTAGTGCAGAAACAAAAAAAACCTTCAGGTTTTTAAAAAATTGAAATTTTCTTACATTTTTTAAATTTTCAAAAAAAGTTTTCAAAATTTTTAATGTTTGAAAATAAATTATTGATTGTTAAAGAAGTGCAGAAACAAATATTTCAAAGAATTAACTTTTTCACTTAAATTAAAGAAATTTGTCAGAAAGGTACTATAACCCTTTAAAAATTAAAACAGCTTTACTGTAATTTATTTAGTAGGGAAATGTGGGGCAAAGTGAAATAGCGGGGCAAAGGGAAATAGTAAAATATGTTCACAGTTTGCAGCGCCTTATATCTCGCAATATTTTAACTAAGTTCCTAGACATTTTGTTGATTCTTGTCAAAAAATGAATAGCCCCAAACATTAACGAAAAAATGTATACAAGTGATTTTCAAAATTTCATACCTTTTTTGTAATATTGGTGGTTTTTCAAAAATATGTCTTGTTACTATAAAATGATAAAATTTTTGTAGTGTGACTCATTTATTTTTCTCATATATTAATTATTTCATTCATTTGTTTATTCATTTATTTCGTTTATTTTTTCATTAATAATTCATGTATTTACTTACTTATTTATTTGATGAAAATTACTGTAATTCATCAAATGAAAAGTGTGTGGAATGTTCATTCTTTAACAACCTCTGAACCTTTCAAAAACCGCTTATGCCTTTTTAAAATTTGACTACGGGACATTTATTTTTAAAATTTAAAACATTCAATTGGTATTTATGAAAATTTCAGTAGATACTTCAAGTTAATGCGCAAGGATTTTTAAGCTTATAATAATTGTTTCACTTCGACACGACAACGTCTTACTCACACAAACAAGGATAAAAACAAAACTAAACTAGACATAGAGATGAAATAACGTGTCATCAACAGCCGAAAGTATTAAGAACAACTACATTAAATATTTACTCCTCCGCGGCTAACGGCAAGGGTATGCACAATCCAGCTATTTAGTCGTCACACCTTGTATATTGTTTAATATGAAAGTGTTGCATTTATAAAAGTGTTATTTGAACACACGTATATAATCTTACTATTTTCTTTTGATTTTAGTAGCTCCTTAAATATTAAACTAAACACTAAATGGGATTTCATTTTCTTTTTCATGAACATAGTTTTATTTCAATTTACATAAATCGCAACTTTCTGTTTTTCAAATTTAAATTTATGATGACGATAATGCGTATGTTGCTCCAGAACTTGCAATATTTACACACTTAAAATTTATACGGCCGACGGAAAAGTTTTCAAAAAAATCTAACTTTATGTACTCCTTTGTGACATTATTCACTCGATAAAGAATTTTAAAGGTTCCTCTTTCAGAGAAAATTGCTGTCACTCAAAGGACACGCCAAAATCTAGTACGCTGTCAAATGCAGCAGTAAGAATGATTAAGCTTTATGTATAAACAGGAAAGATATCTTTGACTAGTAGTTTAAATCGGTTCTAAAAGCTTATGTTTTTGAAACCATTGATGATAATTATGCAGTTTAATGCAACTTTTTTCGGTAATATTTTCATGTAAAATTACTTTAAATAAAAACTTACATTGTTGAAAAAGACGACATTTCTGGGAATTATTGCTTTTTTAGTTTATGAAAATTCAGTACGATCAATGTTTCAAGATTCAGGTTTAAATTGTTAAGTTATGATTTTGACTCTTGATCATGAAATAAAGCGCAACTTTCAATTCAAACAACACCGTAAAAATATGTTGTTTGAAATGTAACATTAGCTTTTGCTGAAGAGAAAAAAAAAGTTTTCACACGGTTTATTTTCGTGTCGTATATGTTTCACACATTAGCATTCAATATAATAAATGAGTTGTAAAAATAATTTCTTTAAATTTAATGAAAGAAATGTAAACAAATAAATAAATAAAAAGAGCTGCATCACAAAATAGTCATATCGCACATCCAGAATGAAAGGGGCACATCTCAAAAAATGCATTTTTTGGAAATATGTTTAAATAGCGTACCTTAGTACACCTTACATGAGAAACCGACCCATTTTTTTCTAGTGTTAACAGTCGCAGCTAAAAAGCAACTTATGCCCTTATCATTCTCCAGATTCTGCCAATTGTGACTGGAGAATTGAGTTTGAAAGGGGCACATCTTTGATAATCAGAGTTCGCCGAGCGGAATTGGTGCAAATTATGGCTAGTACTTTTTTTAAACCAATTAAGAAAACCGTAATTTCGCTTTTTTTTGAAGTGACACTCGTTTTAATTATTCGTTATTAAGTATAAATTGTTTGTGCACAAGTACTTTATGAAGGGTTCTTTTTTTAGAATAAGAAGAATAGTATTATGTAACCTAGCGTCAAATCATTAGGAATTAAAATTTGATTTAACCTTTAGGAACCGGGCGGTACACATGTTGTACCATAAGTCTTTTTTCTTTAGAGGACGGGGTTGAGATTTTCGCTTAAACCTTTTGGAGAGGGGGATTTTTTCAAGGTTTCGTACGCCTGGTACAACAGTTTATACCTTCTCTTTTCAATGGAAAAGAAATCTGTGGTTCCACTGTCGTGCTACCTGGGTCGAAAGAAAAATTTCATTATGAACAGCCCGGATCCAAAAGGTTAATATCGCTCTGAAATGAAACAGCGATAGTAAGTATCAGTTGACAAAATGTTTCACATTTCAAATAAAATAAATGTATCTAAAAATCCTTAGAACAATTTTTTTCTTCGAGAAAACTTGCAATATTTTAATATACTAAAATTTCCTATTTTTCATACAGTATACATTTTATCATTACAGCTAATTCAAAAAGAATGTATAAAAATATTTTTGGTAAAACTAAGCATCATGACTTCAGTGCATAATTAACCGTTTTAAATTCTACAGTCGAAAAATAAGTGAATCTAATTATTTTTTATTAGTTTTGTTTATCAGCTTCTATGCTTTTATATTTAAAAAAATTGCTATTAAATTGAAAACAGTAACGTATTACCTAATTTGTTGATTAAATACTTTTAGAACAATTTTATAACTCTACTACACAGACCTCTTTTTGTTAAATGTTTGTTAAAAGCTACAAACTTAAAAATAACTTTGTCACACATTTAGAATTACTATACCTATTTAAGTAAAACGTTTAAACTACAAGCAAGGTCAATATTGAGAAATCAAAAAAA